>JABTXL010006405.1:25294393-25307458 GCA_025134845.1 Neodon shergylaensis
TCTCTCTCTCTCTCTCTCTCTCTCTCTCTCTCTCTCTCTCTCTCTCTATATATATATATATATATATATATATATCCCCCAAAAAATAAGTTTACATTAATTGCCAGTTCCCTTTCTTCATTTCCTTTCCATCCCCCAACTTTCCCACTGATAATCATAACCTACTTGATTCGTAGCTTTAATATGAGAAGCATAATCAGTATAGCAAATAACAAAGGAAGTTTTCTAACTTTGTACACCTACAGGTAGAACAGTGTGTGTAGTTGGCAGCATTTGCAGTTACAGCATCATGCAAACTCTCAGTGAAGACAGCCTACATCTACATCTCTTGACAATCTGTTCCTGGCTTCTTTCATTCTCTTGGCCAAAAGTTTAGCATATTCTGCAGTCTCCCCTTACTGTCTTAGTGTGTTGTTCGTTCAGAGCAATATGTTGGCATTTATGTTGTAGGACACTTGGATAACAAAAGCCTGAATCATGGGGGCTTTGGTCCTGGGTTTCTTAGATTTTTTTATTTATGGCTTCCTGACAACAAATTGGTGACACCATCTATGAAAGATTGAATAGTTTTCAGATACTACTTGTTCTTTTGTGCCTTGACCACTAAGGAATGGTAATATTTCTCAGTTCAGGAATATCACTTTAGTATCCACAATACATCACTAACAGATTGGTGCTTTCTATCCCCAGTTCTCCTTGTAACCCCACTCTGACTCCTGTGGCCATAGATGCTGTGATTTTAATGCTGCAGAAATGGCTACAAGCATACTACAAATTTCATTGACTTTCTTGAACTCATTGTTATGGATAGCTAGCTGTGATATAACTTAAGTCTGTCCAAACATTTTCACTGTCCCAGCCAGATGACTAGATAAAAACACTTGTCACCAAGTCTGACAACCTGAGTTTTCTTTCATGTAGGTACCATATTTTTGTCTATTTCTAAACATGTAACACCATAGTGGTGAAAAATGGCCATCAAATAAGGCTTTTACTGGGCTTTAGTCTTTAAATCTCTCTCTTGATCAGATGATTCACTTCCTTGAATTGCTCACCGTTTAGGTGATGAGCTGTCTCTGTATGTCACAGTTGATTCTTGGTGTTTGTGTCTGCAGGATAGACTTTTTCTCCCAGTAGGATCTGAAGAGCTTCTCCAATTTGTCATCAGGGCTTGAGATAGAGAGAAATATGTATTTTAAGAGAAATATATAGATTTGCCCAAATTATTTATATTTTAACCAGTGGTTACCTAACTAAGAGAATTTGCTATGCTCAAATGACATGCAATGATCAAGGTCATATAGAGCACTAAGGTTGCTTTCATCTCTGAGCATGCCTTTGTGTTTGAGAGCTTTACAGTAACTGTCCCAGATGCTCAGAGAGTGCTGACAACATTCTGTGATTCTTCATCGTATTTCACACTTGCTCTTTTCCTTGGGAATCGTACTTTTGATGGAAAGGGAGGGCATATAGTAGCACTGGCCAGTTTCATAAGCCCTTTGAGAGTGTGCTCTTTCTCCATTTTTTTTATTGAAAGAAAAAAAAAAAAGAAATTACCGCCTCCTCCCAGCCTCCCATTTCCCTCCCCCTCCTCTCACTCTTCTCCTCCTGCCCCCACTCCTCTCCCCCTCCCTCTCCAGTCCGAAGAGCAGTCAGGGTTCCCTGCCCTGTGGAAAGTCCAAGGTCCTCCCCCCTCCATCCAGGTCTAGGAAGGTGAACATCCATACTGGCTAGGCTCCCACAAAGCCAGAACATGAAGTAGGATCAAAACCCAGTGCCATTGTCTTTGGCTTCTCATCAGCCCTCATTGTCCGCCATGTTCAAAGAGTCCGGTTTTATCCCATGCTTTTTCAGTCCATTTAACACAGGCTGTGAGTACAGTAATTGGGAGAAGTTTGGGGCTGGTTTATTGAACATCTTTTATAGTATACAAATTGAGAGAAAATACATTGGGGGAAAGTAATTTTATAGATAAACTTGGAACATGTAAGGTTAAGCAGTGTTCTGGGAATTTTTCTTGTGGCCTTATAGGGGATGAATGGATCTACAAATGTTTGAAGAATCTAGAAACAGGATAAGTTTATATTAACAATAAATATGTCATTGTTCTTGTACTTACAGACTTTTAAGGAATTTTATACTCTTATTTATTATACTTCCCTCAAATTAATGATTGGCTCTATTATTTTAATTTTAAAGGTACTTCTGAAAAATGTTTAGAGATTGATGAACATTGAGTGTATAATTTGCTTAAAAATAACTTCATCCTGTACCTTGATTTTTCCAGGCTTGTATACACTATAAGCTTTCTTCAAATTTTTAAAAACTCATTAGAGAATCTTTTTTTTTCTTTTGAGACAGGGTCTCAATATGTAGGCCTGGCTTTTGGAATTTGCCAAGTAGACCAGGCTGGCTGTAAGTCACAAAGATCCACCTGCCTCTGCCTCTCAAGGGTTAAGATTAAAGGTATATGGTACCACAATTGTCAAGTTTTAGCTATCTTAAGAAGTAGTTGTCCTCACATGACTTTAGATATTTTGCATTTATTTAATATAAAAATCCTATTCTTTTCTAGATTCTGTATTATAATTATTGAAAATATTTCAACATTTATAGTTTTTTAAATGATATAATGCCAGGTTGAAAGGGAGAATAACTTTATTCCTATATACCTTCTTTTTCAGTTATGTTCCCAGTGAACAGATATGTTTATTATTCTTTGTTAAACTTAGCATTATAACATTATTAAAATATGAGCATGTAACTCAAAATTGCAGTTTTTGATGACTGTAATATGTTATGCTTATTTGCCTGATTCTTTGTTGTTGAATATTTAGTTTGTTTCTAAAATCTGCTATAAAGAATATTGCTAATAAATTTCTACAAATGGATTACAATTTACTTTGAATTTTATCTTTTGGACAAATCTCTTACTGAATAAGAAGTCTGAAAATTTTAATACTTATATATCCTTTATATTTATTTACATAAGCCTGTTTAAATGTGTATAAATATATTTGCCTATATAAATGTATTTATTACTTAGTAGCAGTTTATTTATTTATTTATTTTCATAAATACCACATAGTGGCGGAGAAGTAAAGCAACTCAGAGTCACACAGCTAGGTGGCTCCAGAGTCTGTGTTCTCTTTGTAGTCCTACCTGTTTTGATGATCTTGCCAAGTGGCTCTTTGAAATGAGGATCACACCTGCTTTCAGTCAATTTCAATGTAAATGTCAGTATTCAGTGATCTTTTTTTAACACTGAGTTTAATAGGCAAAAATGATACATGTTTATTCCCTGGAAGTACATGATAAGTAAGATTAACTTATAAGTTAAACTATGTTCATTGGAAAAGCTTTCCTGTGTGATAGGTATGGTACATGACCACATACAAAACAGTGGAAATTGGCTATGGCTACATAACATGGAGGTTTCTAGAATGAATTAATCTTTGAGGAATTACCATGTTTATTAACTTTAAAAAAATAGTAGGAGAAATACTTACTTGAGAAAAACATTATAGCTTGAAAAAAGGTTTCTTTGTCAAGATATTTTTAAAATCTTATAGTTGAAAGCATAATAGTGTGGTGGGATTAAGATATAAACTTTTTTTTCTCATGACCTCATTTCAACTCATTGCACGAAGCCACTGGGTGTCCAACTACCATTCTTGTTCACAGCTGTAACTACTATTAACGACTTCTTAGGAACTATTTGTTGTGTAGAAGTCTAACTTTTAAACTTCTTTGTTCCTATTTCATTTTACTTTTCGGTGAAGCTGTGACTTCTCTGGAATTGTGAATATTCTGTTGAAGTATGGAGCCCAGTTAAATGAACTTCACTTGGCGTACTGCCTCAAGTATGAGATGTTTTCAATGTTTTGCTGCTTTTTGAAGAAAGTTTGCCTATTGGCTCCTTGGAATCATACGTCTGAATTTATAAATTACGCAGTTAAAGCACAAACAAAATATAAAGAGTGGTTGCCACATCTCCTGCTTGCTGGATTTGACCCATTGACTCTGCTGTGCAGCAGCTCTTGGTAAGAAATCTTTCTAGTGAGCCTTCCCCATTGGTAGTGAGTCTGCCTCAAACATGCCATCAGGTCTTGAGATCTCTGCCCTAGGAGGAGGGTAGGGGTGTGTGTGTGCGCACACGCATGGGTACTGCCATAACTGTGCTGTGTGAGAGTATTGACCGCTTATAGCTATGCTGGGGTGAAAGAGTTGAGGGCTACAAACAATGGAAATTGATCTTAAAGCACAAAATTCTGTAAGAAGTGACTGCAAATAATTAGGAGAGGTATAGCTTCCAGGGTGCTTTCCTGGGGGACATTTCTTCTACTCTTGACCAGTCACTGTACCCCTCTTTTTATTCTGGAGACAAGAGTCTTAGTAGCCTGGACTAGTCTTGACTTTGTGGTCCTCCTATGTCAACTTTCCGAGTGCTGTGATTTTAGACAGTGCTACCATGCTTAACTTTCTTATGCCTCTCTTTTTTTTTCTTCTTTTTTTTTTTATGGTTTATTTTTTATTGAGAAAAAAAAAAAAACGTTTCCCCCTCCTCCCCGCCTCCCATTTCCCTCCCCCTCCTTCCACCCTTCTCCCCCTTCTCCCACTCCTCGCCCCTTCCCTCTCCAGTCCAAGGAGCAGTCAGGGTTCCCTGCCTGTGGAAAGTCCAAGGTGCTCCTCCCTCCGTCCATGTCTAGGAAGGTGAACATCCAAACTGGCTAGGCTCCCACAAAGCCAGAACTTGAAGTAGGATCAAAACCCAGGGCCATTGTCCTTGGCTTCTCATCAGCCCTCATTGTTCGCCATGATCAGAGAGTCCATGGGATAAAACCGGACTCTCTTATGCCTCTCTTAATACGTCTGTGACAGAATAGTTCTACCCTATAGCAGCTTGTCTTCTGAAATTTGTATCTGAAGCTATATCTTACTTCGTTCTCATTGTTTCTCAGGTTAGTTGTTCATAAGAGATTGTATGGATGGTGAATCAGGATTCTTTGGTGACAGGATTGTTTCTACCCACCTACAGCCTTAGCAAAAGTTGTCTGGGATAGTATATATAACGTGTGAAAAAAACTCTTAGCCTGATAAGTCAATTGAGAAAATAGAACCAAAGTCTCCAGCTGAATAGAGAACATGTTTTGTAGAGTTGTGGTGAAACATCTTTTAGCCTTGCAAGAGTTAGTTTCAGGAATTGAACTGAAGTCATTGGGTTTGACAATAGGCACTTTAACCTGCTGAGCCTGGTCTCTGAAGAACATTCCCTATTTGTAAGAAGAGTTTGCATTTCTTTGGGCTCTGCTTGTCTACCCATGGCTTCTCATTATGTGAAAAAGGAGCCTTTATGTGATAGTATCTCACTTTCTCATTATCACTACCTGGAATTGTGGAATGCTCATCAGGTTTTGTGCTTAGAACTGTCATTGCTCTCTGACACTCTCTTTCTGACCATGTGCTAGTGAAGAGAAACTGCTCCTTAGTTGGTGGTTTGGGGAGAAAAGTCATTGAAAGTGAGGAAAACATTCTGATCCCACTTTGCTAATAACAGATTGAATCTCTGATTGTACTATCAACAGATTATTAAAAAATTTATAGTTGCCTGTCATATGCACATGGTTGCTATTCCCTTCATTATTCTATATTAATTTGTACTAAACTCTATTTTAAAGTAATTGAGTGAAATATAAAAATTACTAAAAATTCATCGAGATATCTCTAATTAAGAAATTTGCATATGTTTGTCATAAGTACTCACCCTCCCCAAAAGCATTTTAGTGAGGTAGGAAATACTTTGAGTGCCAGTTATATCTAGTAATTAGCAAAGTTATATAAATGCCACTGATGTCTCCCTGAATCTTCCACTAGCACTCCTCCAGGGCTAGCTGGCAGCAGATGCCCCTCACTGTTCTAGGAATCCCCTGACTGCTTTAAATCTCACAGAACACACTGGGTAGCGTGGACAGCTCTGACATCCACTTTTTCCTCAGCCACTTTCTTCATGTTCTTCACCTAAAACCATTAAGTGACTCCATCTGAATAGCCCAGTCATTTCAACCTTCACATCCTAGAGTTTCCAGGGTGTCCTGTGTGCGTCTCAAATCTCTGTTCTTGACCATTTTCCTTTAACTACTTCACACATCCACGGGAATGAAATAGTTCTGTGACAACTTTTCTTGTTCCTTCTTACTCCTAAATTAGGAAAACCTTTGAAAGAAAAAGGAGTAAAATTTGCCTGTTATCTTTTGTTCTCTGGCCAACTAGAGAGTATGAAATATTGAATGTAGTCTCAAGGTTCTACAAAATATACTATCCTTTTCCCCATGTATAAGTAGCTAAGATTTTTGTGGCAATAAATTCTTGGGCGTGTACTCTATTTATTCGATTTGTTGAAATGGGAAAATGTTAAGAACTCAATAAACAGTCTAATTATTTAATTATTTAGTTTAGCTTTCTTAATTGAAAAATGCCAGTTCATTTATTTTACTACTTTATATTCATTAGAAAGAAGTACAGTGGAAACTTTTACTTTGGAAATGAATTTCTTTTATTTGTTTGTTTGTTTATTTATTTATTTGCTTTTGTTTTTCCTGATAGGGTTTCTCAGTATCTATGGAGCCAGTCATGGAACTCACTCTGTAGACCAGACTGGCCTCGAACTCGCAGAGATCCACCTGTCTCTGCTCCCCAAGGGCTGGGATTACCACCACCTGGCAGAAATGAAAATTCTTTTTTTTTTTTTTTTTTTTATTGAGAAAAAGAAAAAAGTTTCCGCCTCCCCCCAGCCTCCCATTTCCCTCCCCCTCCTCCCACCCTTCTCCCCCTCCCCCCACTCCTCTCCCCCTCCCTCTCCAGTCCAAAGATTAGTCAGGGTTCCCTTCCCTGTGGAAAGTCCAAGGTCCTCCCCCCTCCGTCCATGTCTAGGAAGGTGAACATCCAAACTGGCTAGGCTCCCACAAAGCCAGAACTTGAAGTAGGATCAAAACCCAGGGCCATTGTCCTTGGCTTCTCATCAGCCCCCATTGTTCGCCATGTTCAGAGAGTCCTGTTTTATCCCATGCTTCTTCTGTCACAGTCCAGCTGGCCTTGGTGAGCTCCCAATAGATCAGCCACACAGTCTCAGTGGTTGGGTGCACCCCTCGTGGTCCTGACTTCCTTGCTCATGTTCTCCCTCCTTCCGCTCCTCATTGGGAACTTGGGAGCTCAGTCCGGTGCTCCTGTGTGGGTCTCTGTGACTATCTCCATCCATCACCTGATGAAGGTTCTATGGTGATATGCAAGATAATCATCAGTATGGCTATAAGATAGAGTCATTTCAGGTTCCCTATCCTCAGCTGCCCAAGGAACTAACTGGGGACCTCGCCTTGGGCTCCTGGGAGCCACTCTAGGTTCAAGTCTCTTGCCAACCCTAAGGTGACTCCTTTAACTAAAAATTGTGCTTCCGTGCTCCCCTATCCAACCTTCCTTTATCCCAATCCTCCTGTTTCCCCAAGTTTCCCTCATCCTCCCCTTCTCACTTTTCTCTCCCCTTCCCCCGATACTCCCATCCCCCCCCCCAAGATCCCAAAATTTCTCCGCGGCAATTTTGTCTACTTCCCTTAGTCAAGAGAATAATTATATGTTTTTCCTTGGGTTCACCTTCTAATTTAGCTTCTTTAGGTTCACCAATTATATACACCATGACCATTATTTATGGCTAGAAACCAATTATGAGTGAGTACATCCCATGTTCATCTTTTTGGGTCTGGGATACCTCACTCAGGATAGTGTTTTCTATTTCCATCCATTTGCATGCAAAATTCGAGAAGTCATTGTTTTTTACCGCAGCGTAGTACTCTAATGTGTATATATTCCACACTTTCTTCATCCATTCTTCCATTGAAGGGCATCTAGGTTGTTTCCAGGTTCTGGCTATTACAAATAATGCTGCTATGAACATAGTTGAACAGATGCTTTTGTCATGTGATAGGGCTTCTCTTGGGTATATTCCCAAGAGTGGTATTGCTGGTCCAGGGGTAGGTTGATCCCGAATTTCCTGAGAAACCGAAACACTGATTTCCAAAGTGGTTGCAAAAGATTGCATTCCCACCAGCAATGTATGAGGGTACCCCTTCCTCCACAGCCTCTCCAGCAAAGGATATCATTGGTGTTTTTGATTTTAGCCATTCTCACAGGTGTAAGATGATATCTCAAAGTTGTTTTGATTTGCATCTCCCTAATCACTAAGGAGGTTGAGCATGACCTTAAGTGTCTTTTGGCCATTTGAACTTCTTCTGTTGAGTATTCTCTGTTCAGTTCAGTGCCCCATTTTTTAATTGGGTTAATTAGCATTTTGAAGTCTAGTTTCTTGAGTTCTCTATAAATTTTGGAGATCAGGCCTTTGTCTGTTGCAGGGTTGGTGAAGATCTTCTCCCAGTCAGTAGGTTGTCTTTCTGTCTTAGTGACAGTGTCTTTTGCTTTACAGAAGCTTCTCAGTTTTAGTAGGTCCCATTTATTCAATGCTGCCTTTAATGTCTGTGCTGCTGGGGTTATACATAGAAAGCGATCTCCTGTGCCCATTTGTTGTAGGGTGGTTCCCACTTTCTCTTCTATCAGGTTCAGTGTGTTCGGACTGATATTGAGGTCTTTGATCCATTTGGACTTGAGTTTTGTGCAAGGTGATAGATATGGGTCTATTTTCAATCTTCTACAGGTTGATATCCAGTTGTGCCAGCACCATTTGTTGAAGATGCTTTCTTTCCTCCATTGTATACTTTTAGCTCCTTTATCGAAAATGAGGTGATCATAGGTTTGTGGGTTAAAATTTGGGTCTTCTATGCGATTCCATTGATCGACTTCTCTGTTTTTATGCCAGTACCACACTGTTTTCATTACTGTAGCTCTGTAATAGAGTTTGAAGTCAGGGATGGTAATGCCTCCAGAAGATCCTTTATTGTATAGGATTGTTTTAGCTACCCTGGGTTTTTTGTTTTTCCATATGAAGTTGATTATTGTCCTTTCAAGATCTGTGAAGAATTTTGCTGGGATCTTGATGGGGATTGCATTGAATCTATAAATTGCCTTTGGTAGAATTGCCATTTTTACTATGTTGATCCTCCCAATCCAAGAGCAAGGGACGTCCTTCCATTTTCTGGTATTCTCTTCAATTTCTTTCTTCAATGCCTTAAAGTTCTTGTCAAATAGGTCTTTCACTTCCTTGGTTAGAGTTACCCCAAGATAGTTTATGCTGTTTGTGGCTATCGTGAAAGGTGAAGTTTCTCTAATTTCCCTCTCTGCTTCCATATCCTTCGTATATATGAGGGCGACTGATTTTTTGGAGTTGATCTTGTATCCTGCCACATTACTAAAGGTGTTTATCAGCTGTAGGAGTTCTTTGGTGGAGTTTTGGGGGTCACTTATGTACACTATCATATCATCTGCAAATAACGAAAGTTTAACTTCTTCTTTTCCAATTCGAATCCCCTTGATCCCCTTATGTTGTCTTATTGCTATTGCTAGAACTTCAAGCACTATATTGAAGAGATATGGCGAGAGTGGGCAGCCTTGTCGTGTTCCTGAGTTTAGTGGGATGGCTTTGAGTTTCTCTCCGTTTAATTTGATGTTAGCTGTCGGCTTGCTGTATATAGCTTTTATTATATTTAGGTATGACCCTTGTATCCCTAATCTCTCCAAGACTTTTATCATAAAGGGATGTTGAATTTTGTCAAATGCTTTTTCAGCATCTAATGAAATGATCATATGGTTTTTTTCTTTCAGTTTATTTATATGATGAATTACATTGATAGATTTTCGTATGTTGAACCAGCCCTGCATCTCTGGGATAAAGCCTACTTGATCATAGTGGATAATTTTTTTAATGTGTTCTTGGATTCGGTTTGCCAGTATTTTGTTGAGGATTTTTGCGTCAATGTTCATGAGTGAGATTGGCCTGTAATTCTCTTTCCTGGTAGGGTCTTTGTGTGGTTTTGGTATCAGAGTAACTGTAGCTTCATAAAAGCAATTTGGTAATGACTCTTCTGCTTCTATATTGTGAAATACATTAAGGAGTATAGGTATTAGGTCTTCTTGGAAGTTCTGGTAGAATTCCGCATTGAAGCCGTCTGGTCCTGGGCTCTTTTTGGTAGGGAGGTTTCTGATAACAGATTCTAATTCTTCGCGACTAACAGGTCTATTTAGATTGTTCACCTGGTCCTGGTTTAACTTTGGTAAATGGTATTTATCTAAAAAAGTGTCCATTTCTTTTACATTTTCCAGTTTTGTGGCATACAGGCTTTTGTAGTAGGATCTAATGATTCTCTGAATTTCCTCTGTGTCTGTGGTTATGTCCCCCTTTTCATTTCTGATCTTATTAATTAGTATATTCTCTCTCTGCCGTTTAATTAGTTTGGATAGGGGTTTATCAATCTTGTTGATTTTCTCCAGGAACCAGCTTTTTGTTTCATTGATTCTTTGGATTGTTTTCTGCGTTTCTATTTTGTTGATTTCAGCCCTTAGTTTGATTATTTCCAGTCTTCTACTCCTCCTAGGTGAGTCTGCTTCTTTTTTTTCTAGAGCTTTCAGGTGGGCTGTTAAGTCTCCAATGTGTGCTTTCTCTGTTTTCCTTAAGTGGGCACTTAGTGCTATGAACTTTCCTCTCAGGACTGCTTTCATAGTGTCCCATAAGTTTGAGTATGTTGTTTCTTTATTTTCATTGAATTCAAGGAAGACTTTAATTTCTCTCTTTATTTCTTCCTTGATCCAGGTGTGGTTCAATAGTTGACTGTTCAGTTTCCATGAGTTTGTAGGCTTTCTGAGGGTAGCATTGTTGTTGAACTCTAACTTTAATCCATGGTGATCTGATAAGACACATGTGGTTACCAATATTTTTTTGTATCTGTGGAAGTTTGCTTTTTTACCGAGTATGTGGTCAATTTTCGAGAAGGTTCCATGAGCTGCAGAGAAGAAGGTATATTCTTTCCTATTTGGGTGGAATATTCTATAGATGTCTGTTAAGTCCAATTGATTCATTACCTCCTTTAATTCTCTAATTTCTCTGTTAGGTTTCTGTCTGATTGACCTGTCCATTGGTGAGAGAGGAGTGTTGAAGTCTCCTACTATTAGTGTGTGCGGTTTGATGGCTGCTTTGAGTTTTAGTAATGTTTCTTTTACGTACGTGGGTGCTTTTAAATTAGGGGCATAGATATTTAGGATTGAGACTTCATCCTGTTGAATTGTTCCTGTTATGAGTATAAAATGTCCCTCTCCATCTTTTCTGATTGATTTAAGTTTGAAGTCAACTTTGTTAGAAATTAGTATGGCCACACCTGCTTGTTTCTTAGGTCCATTTGCTTTATAAGCCTTTTCCCAGCCCTTTACTCTGAGTAGGTGCCTGTCTTTGTGTTTGATATGTGTTTCTTGTAAACAGCAGAGTGTTGGATCCTGTTTTCGTATCCAATCTCTTAGCCTGTGCCTTTTTATAGGTGAGTTGAGCCCATTGACATTAAGTGATATTAATGACCAGTTGTTGTTAACTCCGGTCATTTTTTTAGTAGTAGAGTTTGTGTGTTTCCCTTCTTTGAGTTGTGCTGGTGAAGGGTCTCTAGATGTCTGAGTTATTGTGGTCATTGTTGGACTCCTTGGTTAGTGATTTTCCTTCTATTACTTTCTGTAGAGCTGGATTTGTGGCTACGTATTGTTTAAATTTGTTTTTATCCTGGAAAATTTTGTTTTCTCCATTTATAGTGAACGAAAGCTTGGCTGGGTATAGTAGTCTGGGCTTGCATCCGTGATCTCTTAGTTTTTGTAGTACATCTATCCAGGACCTTCTGGCTTTCATGGTTTCCATAGAGAAGTCCGGTGTAAGTCTGATAGGTTTGCCTTTATAAGTAACTTGGCCTTTTTCCTTTGCGGCTCTTAATATTCTTTCTTTATTCTGAATGCTTTGTGTTTTGATTATTATATGGCGAGGAGATGTTTTTTTTTGATCCAGCCTATTTGGTGTTCTGTATGCTTCTTGGACCCTCATAGGTACCTCCTTCTTTAGGTTGGGAAAGTTTTCTTCTATAATTTTATTAAATATATTTTCTGGACCGTTGAGTTGCACTTCTTCTCCTTCTTCTACTCCAATTATTCTTAGGTTTGGTCTTTTTATTGTGTCCCATATTTCCTGAATGTTTTGCGATGAGAACTTGTTGGACTTGCTGTTTTCTTTGATCAGTGCGTTTATTTTCTCTATGTTATCTTCAGCATCTGAGATTCTTTCTTCTATCTCTTGTATTCTGCTGGTTATGCTTGTTTCTGTAGTCTCTATTCGTTTACCTAAATTTTCCATGTCCAGCCGGCCCTCTGATTGTGTTTTCTTCTTTGCTTCCATTTCAGTTTTCAAGTCTTGAACTGTTTCCATTATCTGTTTGATTGTTTTTCCTTGGTTTCCTAGGGTATCATTCACTGATTTATTCAATTCTTCAAACTTTCTGTTATACTTCTCATCCATTTCTACCAGGGCATTTTTTACATGCTGTTTAAGGGCGTCAATCACTTTCATAAAGTCAAATTTTTCTGCTTCTTCTTGGTTAAGGTGTTCCTGTGCTCCTGATGTGAGGTCGCTGGGTTCTGATGGTTTCATGTTGTTCTTCAGATTGCTGGGTGAATTCTTGCATTGGCGCCTGCCCATCTCTTCCTCCGAATGCTCCTCTATGGATCTTCTTTTACAGGATCAGGTCTCCTTGCCCACTGTTGTACCTTCCCAATGATGTCGCTCCCCAGTGATGGCTCTCCTAGTGCCCCAGTGATGACTCTCCTGGTGCCCGGATTGGTTCTCCGTGCTGCTTGGGTAGCTCGTAAACAAAGGGCCTGACTTGCTTGCTGCAGGCAGGCCGTCCAGATGGAACTTCTCAGCACCTAAACCTGGCCGCCTGGTGGCCCAAGCCTTAGTGTAGGAGCTTAAAATTGTTCTTGAGCATTGGTCCTAGCTTACACCAGGGCAGGGTTGGGGGGAGGGTGCTGGGGGGCTGAGTCGTGAGTAAGAAAGAAGGCCCTGCAGGAGGAGCAGGGGGAAGGGGGGTTGTGCTCTCCCCTGGG
>JABTXL010006405.1:25317067-25336938 GCA_025134845.1 Neodon shergylaensis
AAATTAGGCAGGCAGAGTAGACCAAACAGAATGCTGGGAGAAAGAAGCCGAGTCAGGCAGTTGCCATGATTCTCCCACCCGACACAGACACAGGTTAAGATCTTTCCTGGTAAGCCACACGTCGTGGTGTTACACAGATTATTAAATATGAGTTAAAGCAAGATGTGAGAATTAGCCAATAGAAGGCTACAGATAACGGGCCAGGCAGTGTTTAAAAGAATACAATTTGTGTGTTGTTATTTCAGGTATAAAGCTAGCCAGTGGTCAGGAGCTGGGCGGTGGGAAGCGGCCAGCCACTCTTACTACAGGGTGACCTAAAACTCTTGGTCTTCCTGCCATAACTTTTCACATACTGAGATTATACGTGTATGTTACTGTGCATTTTTGTCTTTGTGTAGAGTGTTGGTTACAAGTTGTAATGTATAATGGAAAGGAAAAAAGCTAAACAAAGGAGATTCAGAATTCTTGTTTTGATAAGAAAAAGGGGAAATGCTGTGAGATAATGCTCTTGTACAAGGTATTAGTCATTCGTATTGGTTTACTAAAATACTGATTGGCCAATAGCCAGGCAGGAAGTACAGGTGGGACAACCAGACTAAGAGAATTCTGGGAAGAGGGAAGGCAGAGAGCAAGATGCAGAGGAAGCAATATGAAAATGTCTCACTGAGAAAAGGTACCAAGCCACATGGCTAAGTATAAATGAGAATTATGGGTTAATTTCAGCTGTAAGAGCTAGTTAATAATGAAGCTGAGCTAATAGGCCAAACAGTTTATAATTAATATAAATCTCTGTGTGTTTTTGGGGGACTGAATGGCTGTGGGACTGGGCAAGATAGAAACTTCCATCAACATGTTACTAGTTGTTCATAGTGATTGATGTTTAAATGACTATTCTAAAACAAATTTTTCAAAACTTACTATACTTATTAAAACTTTTTTAAGATAACTAAAAAAATTAAAGACTACTCAGTGGGAGATTTTATGTAAGAAATTAAGTTTAAGCATAATATATGCAAAGTATCCCTACATATTTATTCATATTTAATTTTCACCATATGTTGTATGGTTATATGTTTCAAGTTATGAGAATTGTTTCATGTCTATTTTTACATAAAATGAATCTCCAAAAACAGAGTTTGAATAGGTCTTTGACAAATGAACCTATATATATATATCTAGAAATGTCTTCTAGTTTCTTGGAAAATTCCATTTCAGTAAACTTTTTTTTAAATCTAAAGCCGCCAGAGGAAAATATGCTTCTGAATCTAGGTGTATTGAGACTGTGAGAGTGTTCCTGTTGATGCATAGTTTTCTGTTTGGAGTCTCCAAGCCTTCCAGTTTAGAATTTCTTTAATGATGATGTGGGAATGTTCTCCTGCATGGAATCCACAATGTTGGTATTTGCATATGCTTTTACTAATTGTGTATTTGCATCATCCAAAAATAAATATCTGTTCTTGTGGGACAGTGGATTTGGGAACAGAGAAAAATCAAAAGAGAAGTGCATATGCCAAACAGGAAACTATGACTGTGCATCTGAAACTATGTTCAGGTTACTTCTGAACGCCTCACCACACGGCGGGTATGTCTAGATCAGAGATTCTCACCCTTAATGCGTCATTTTACTTACAAGACCTTGTGGTCTTCCTGTTTCCTAGGTTTCAGTAGGTCTAAGAGGTTGGAGAACAATATTTTCCCAGAGAGTGACTCAGAGCCTGGCAGTTGTTTCCTATTCATCTCATTCACAGTAGTGATGTTTCAATGGTGTGTCTGGATTTTGGCCCCTATTTGAAAACAAGTTTTGATTGTCACAACCATTGAGCTATTATTGTTATTTGGGTGGTAATATATTAGATTCCAAGGCCTGGTATAGTGGCTCATACCTTTAATCTCTGCATTCAGAAAGCTGAGACAAGAAGACCACTAGTTCAAGGCTAGCTTGAGCTATATTGTGAGGCCAGCCTGTTTCCACATAGTGATGCAGTTTTAAAAACAACAGACAGGTTAATACCTATATAAGAGACCTTTAGTTACTTTATAATGTGATGAAGGCAACCATTGTTAATTTTATGAATTGAAAAGCTTGTTAATTACCTTCAGAAATTTCATATATTCTATGTGGTACTGTCATACATCATTAATCCCAGCACTCAGAAGGAAGAGACAGGTGGATCTCTGAGTTTGAGGACAGCCTAGTCTACAGTGTGAGTTCCAGCGCAGCCAGGGCTACACAGAGAAAACCTGTGTCAAAAAAAAAAATAAAGAACATATAGCGTGCTTGAGCTGGACATGGTGTGGTGTATGTCTCAAATCCCAGCTCTCAGGTAGTGTTATGGGAATCCCACCTGAGATGACCATACAGATGTAGTTTATAGCCAATTGAAAGTCTTTATTCCAGCTGGCGTGGACTACAGTCAGGTATTCCAGACCTAAGTATATCCCTGAGCAGTTAGAGCAAGGAGCTTTTAAAGACAAAAACAACATCCTTCTATCTTATCTTGTTCAGCAGAAGCAGGGGAAGGTTTGCACAGGCAAGCAGATTAACAGAAGCTAAATTACCTGAGCCATCTTGACCTTGGGTTGCTAGAATAGAGCTGGGTAATTTTCCATGGATTCCCCATGAAGGAGATCAAATTCTAGGTGAGCCTAAAATGACCTCAGCAAGAGCAGAAGATGGAGGAACTGTCTTGTTCTGTCATATTTCCTACTGGTTCTATGGACATGAGACAAATCATTGACTCATGCTGTTCTAGAGGATCATAGTTTGTCCTAAGGACCAGTAGTTTAGTTGGCTATGCAGTCAAGGAATGTAGGATCTGATCATTAGCTTGCTCAGAATGTGAGGCAATGTCCATACAAATGCTGACAGTAAGGTAGTCAGCATGGAGACTAAGTAATTGGAGCCTAATACTGATTATCTCTGTTTCCTTTCCTTCTTTTCTTTGAGGTTTTCTCTGGTCATGACCTCTGCATGGGGGTCACCACAGCATGGGTGGGTGGTCTGGTGGAGCCAGTGAGCCAGTGGGATAGCATGCACTGCCTTGGGGCAGTGAATTAATGAACTGAATAGTTCAGGACAACTTACCCCCTTCCATTTTAGATCTGTTTCTCCAACAAGCAGAAAGATTAGCACTCTCAGCTCCAGCACCATGTCTGCCTACACACCACCATGCCTGCCATCATGACGATAATGCACTGATTCTATGAAACTGGAAGCAATCCACCCTAGTTAAATATTTTCTTTATAAGACTTGCTATGGTCATGGTGTTTCTTCATAGCAATAGAAAACCTTAACTAAGACAAACAGCACTGATCATGATTAGGCAAGTATTTCAATGGTAGGAAGAAGCATCCTTTGAGTCTGTTCTCAAGAGTGGAATAGGTGGATCTTAAGGTGCTGCTGCTGATTTCCATAGTGGCTATACATGTTTGCACTCCCACCAGCAATGTTCCGCTTATTCCACATCCTTGGCAGCATGAGCTGTCATTTGTTTTGTTCATCTTAACCATCTGACAAGTATAAAAAGTGGTCATCAGTGAGCAAAGGTCAAGATAGAATATGGGTTGCTGGTTGATAGCCTTATTAACAATCATCTCCTGTGGTGGTTTGAATAAGAATTGCCCCCATAGACTCATAGATCTGAATGCTTGGTCATGAGGGAGTGTTGCTGTTTGACAGGGGTTAGGAGGTGCAGTCTTGTTGGATTAGGTGTGACCTTGTTGGAAGCATGCCACTGGGCTTGGGCTTTGGGTTTTTTTCAGAAGCCCAAGACAGACCCATTGTCTCTCTCTGCCTACTGCTTGTAAATCTGGATGTGAAACTCTCAACTACACTCTAGCACCATGCCTCTCTGCATGTCACTATGCTCCCTGCCATGATGAAAATGGACTGCATCTCTGAAACAGTAAGCAAGTCCCCAAGTAAATGTTTTTTTTTCTTTTTTTGTGAAGGTTGCTGTAGTAATGGCGTCTCTTAACAGCAACAGAACTCTAAGACATTTTCCCTGTACCTGCCTTCCTTCATTCTCAGATTCACATCTGAGGATGATGGGGGTTAGACTGTGACCCTGCAATGATACCCATAGCGAAAAACACAAGACTAGAGGGGCATGAAGTGTAAGGAACCAGGGCCCCGATGAAACCTTAATTTTAATGGACCCATAGTCCAGGATACAGTCCATTTGGTGGCAATAGCTGTGGCTTCCACTTCCTTGACCTGGATGTGTATCCATGGTGCAATGCTACCTTCACACATCTAGGAGTGGAGAGTATCACTATATAGGTCCTTTCCAAGTTTCTTTCGGTGTCCCTTGGCTACCTGCTTGACCCGGACAGTATCACCAGGCTCAAATAAGGGGAAATTGGTGGTGGACTTGAAGGTCAGCTGGATCTTTCAGATAGATGGTCCAGTGAATAGCATTGATGGAGGATTGGGGTGAGGGGGCTTTAGTGCCTTGAAAAAGGAATGGTTAAATTAAAAGAATTTTGCTATTCTGCTTGTCTTTGAGCTTTGGAAGCAGTGGGGGAGATTTTGAAACACAGTCTCATAGTGAGTAAATTCCTTCTGTATGGAGGGGTGTAGTGGGCCGAAAACAAAGCAATCCTCCTAATCCTTCAAGTAGTTCCACTGCCTAATGATGAAGCATTCAAATATATGAGCCTGTGAAGGGTATTCTTATTCAGACCACCTCAGGAACAAGCTAAAGCAACCAGATATAAACTCGCACAGCTACAACCATCTTGTTTTTTGACAAAGATGCCAACAACATATTGGAAAAAGACAGCCTTTTAACAAATGGATCTTGTACCCAACTGTAGCAGAATGATTTGAGATTCCTATTTCTTACCCTGACAAAAATCAACTGTAAATAAAACAAAGACCTAATTTGAAGATGCAAAACTCTGTGAAACTGTTAGAAGAAAAAGTAGGGGAAATACTTCAAGATACAGACAGGAGGTAGGGACTTTCTGGCTAGTACTCCAGTTTATCAGCAAATAATGCTAACAGTTCACAAGTCACCTTCATGAAATTAAATAAGCGTGTAAAGAAAAGGTTTCTTCACTTCAGAATGGGAGAGAAATCGCTGATCTTTACATCAAACACAGGATTATTTTTAGAATATACTAAAACACCCCCCAATAAAACTAGCAACAAAAAATAAGCAAGAGATTAACCCAGTTAGCAAATGGGCCAATGAACAAACAGTTCACAAAGGTTGAAATGGCCAGTAAACCTGGGAAAATGTTCACCTCTCCAGCCATTAGAGAAGAGTGATCTAAAACTGCATTGAAACCCCATTGGTAAGTATTTTTAAATCTCTGGTAATGAGTTTCTCTGCCGATACAATATGTCAGATCAGGTCAAATTAAAAGTCTAGGTTCAATGAGCAAAGCAACTTTTGGGTGTTTCTTGGGGGGTGGTGGAAGTAGGAGAGAAATCACACTGCTGCTTCCAAGGAGGGGGCCTTAAATACCCTGTAAGCAAGGTCTTTGAGTAGCTCCAGGAGAGGAGCTGCCTATGGCAGGCTTAGTGAGAACAGAGTGGAGATTTCCAACATCTCAACCTTTGGGTACCGTTTCAAGTCTATCTATTTCCTGCTAGCATAGAACAGTATGGGGAGGGGAGTCCAGAGTCAGTGAACTCATGCTTGGTGGCAGGTGGGTGAAGAAGCATTTGGTCAACTGCCATCCTGGAGACCTCAGGGGTCTATTTCTTGAGGAAGTGAATAAGGGAGGTTGCTAGGAGAAAAAAAAAGTTGATTAACATCGGCCCTGTGGATAGGACTAGCCATAGAAAGAGTGATGCCTGTCAGAGAGAATGAAACAGATGTGCTCTGGTTGTACAGATGAAGCAAGGGTTAACGAGCCAGATGCAAAAGAGCAGATATACCGCTCATTGGGACATTTTGAAAAATTGGAGGGTCCGGTTCCAGTTGGCCAGACCATTTATCCCGGATAGGTTCCTGTTTCAACCTGGAGAGGTGGTACTAGCACTAATGTCCCAGGAGTTTGGGGAGATGGCACATCAAATTGGGGGATAATGTGCTTCAGGAGTACCTGAGCCATCACAGAGCTGTTTCCCTGGAGGTGGGGGTTGCCTCCATCCCTCCTATAAAGGTATCACTAAGACTTAAGAGATAATGGAGCTTATTATGAGTGGACATGTGGGTGAAGTCATCCTACTAGTAGGCATCTCTTGATGTCTTCAGAACAGGTGCAGGGACTGGCATTATCTGTAGGCCCCTCTGTGGGTTGGCCTTGGCATAAGTCTGGCAGGAGGAGTGGGCCTGTCTAGAGATTGATCCACCAGGCTAGATTCCTTGATAGCAGGATTCTTTGGCCAGGAACCTGCAGATGTCTGTAAGACAACTGTAACAGATTTACAACTTGGTGTGGCTTTGGGTTAAGAGGCATGGACATTTTTCCTAGTGCTTGCTTTCAGCCCAGTGAAACACACCTTTAAGTCTATACCTAGAAGATAACCAGAGGAAATTTACTGAAGAAAAGAGGTTGAGCGAGTAGAGGAAGAAGGAAGGAGGCTGAGGAGCATGAGAGGATGAACAGAGTTGAACCTGCCTGCAGGCTTCCTACCCTCTCCAATGCTAATCTCTTCAGAGGGGGATGAGTTAGCATCTCGGCAGAGTTTTGCCATATGTGACTGAAGATAATACAGGAATGCTGAGAAAGCTTCTATGCAGTAGCAGTCAAAACTGCAGTGCTAGAACTCAACCTCGGAACTTACACCTAGACCTATTTATTTTCTGTATTATGAAGCCTGTGAATGAGGCAAACTTGTCTGTGTTTTTAACAGGAAATTTAACTAATGGATTATGAGCTCAAAAGTGGTTGTAGCCTTGGGGAGTCAGGGGGAGAGATGTTAAACTGGTAAATCTGTCAGTACCTTAGTCATCAAACACTATCAAAAGGGATAAATTTCACCTGCTATATCTGAACATACCAAAGAAGTTGATCTGTTATGAGGTAATTGATGGCTAACTTGTATGTCTTAGTGATTTACCAGATTAGCTACAGTTTACCAATGTTGGTAAAAGCAAGAAAGCTAGATGTTGTTTTTAAATTGGTCTTTGTCACCCTGAATAGACCTTAGATAAGGAGGAAAAAACCTATTGTCAGACTGTTTATGTCATCATATTGCTACATCATAAAATAGGAATATCTCAGTCTCTGGTGTTCAGCTGTGGTCCTGGGACATAGATCGTATTCATAATCTGTGGAAGGCAAAAAACAAGTTTTAACGTTGTAAACAATTTAGTGTTTGAATGCATGGAGGTGCAACTGATTCCTCAGTAAACCAGCATTGTTTAGAAATCTGTCTTTCATAAACCTTGTTTTTTTTTATTATCATATTAGAGATCTAATGTCTCCTTGGTGGACCACTCCATATGGTCAATTTTATTTAAGAGGTGATATAATCATGTGACCTCCCTCTGTTTCAGCCTTAGTCAAAGTGGTGACTACCCATGTGCTGTACTTAGATAAAATGGTGGCCGACCATGTGTTATTTCCCAGAACAACTCCAATTTGCAATCACAAGTTTTCATTTCACTTACAGAATAACTTTCTCTGTCATCACATCAGATTCAGGGCCAGAAAAACCCAGAGGCAAATTTTGAACCCAGGCAGCTGGTTGTAATAGCAACAGCTGAGCTGTTACCAAGACACATGGAACGTGTAAACCCAGGCATTTAAAACCAGTCAGAAACAAGCATTCAGTGGCCACATGTATTTATACACAAGAAAATACATAGGCACAGAGTGCTGTCCATCCATACAAAGTAGACAGAATGTTTTAACAGAAAGACAGACATAACTTTCCATGGGAAGCCATGTCAGATGATCAACTTAAAAATCCTAAGATTGTTAAAGGGAGCTGTGGGTTGCATTCCGCCACCCAGCTCCTGCCACTGGCTAGCTTTCCGAAATAACAATACACAAACTGTATTCTTTTAAACACTGCTTGACCCATTAGTTCCAGCCTCTTATTGGCTAGCTCTTACATATTGATCTAACCCATTTCTAATATTCTGTGTAGCACCACTAGGTGCGCTTACCGGAAAAGATTCAGCATGTCTGACCTGGGGGCTTGCTTCATCGCGTCTGCCCTGGCGATGAGCTGCATGGTGTCTGTCTGAGGCATCTTGCCTCACATCCTCTTCCTCCCAGCATTCTGTTCTGTTTACTCCACCCACCTATGTTCTAACCTATGAGGGCCAAGCAGTTTCTTTATTATAATTAACCAATGACCTTCCTCCTTCATAAGATCAGAACTCACAGTATAAGAAACCATAGGAATTAAAGGAGTAGGCAGGGAGGATGCTCCCAGTTGGAGGGAAGGATGACAACACCCATTGCATTCACCACACGACACCGGCTCCAGCTTGCTGAGCATAGCAATGATGGGAGGCATCAGAAGACTGATGTGGCATGCTGTCCCCTTCCCTAAGGCAAACGAATGTATGCCTCCTATGTACAAAGTGGAAAGCCAGATGGGACAGAGGAACAGCCACAGTCTGTCATGCCGCGGTGTCAGTGGTGGTAGCAGGAGCAGGGGAAGACAAGAACCATGTGGAGAATGCAGCTGACTTGTTCCACATTGTAACACATGGAAGAACAAGACACCCAGTGAGAGAGCAGGCAGAAGCAGAGTGGGGTATGGGTAGGGAGGAAGTACAGATCCCAAATACTGAGTAACTTTGGATAAATTTTGCAGCAGTTGGGGAAATAGATTTAGACTTGGTGCTGCCCACTTCAAAGACTATGCCAGAGACCAAAGTTCATGGCAGGACATCCTCCTAGATAGTCTGAGGTCAAGTGGCGAGGGGAGGTAGGGTGTCTTTGCATAGAACATCTTCTAATCAAAGGTCCCACAGAACAAAGACAAGCCTTGCTTCAGAAGTGGGTTAGGGTTGCCCCTGTACAGCCACATCTTGGCAGGGTACCCTGAAGATTGGGAGGGGTCTTGGAACTCTAAACAGTGACTTGGAATGGGCAGTTTATTGGGCCAAAAGCTGATCAGTTTGGGAGAGAGCATTGTAAGAGGGAGAGTGGCTTCCCACATCCACGTGGTTAAGGTATCCAGGCCCAGCACCAGACGATAGGTATTTTTGAATCCCGGCAGTGGGTTTCTCTGCCGATGCAATAGGTCAGATCAGGCCAAATTAAAATCCAGGTTTAATGAGCAAAGCACCCCTGGGTGATCTCAGAACTAAGAAGAAATCACACTGCTGCTCCCAAATGAAAACCTTAAATACCCTATAGGCATGGTCTTTAAGCAGCCTTGAGGGGGGCCGGGGAGCTGCTAATGGTGGGCTTTCTAAGAAGGGTGGGGGAGCCAGGCGGTGGTGGTGCACACCTTTAATTCCAGCAGAGGCAGGCAGATCTCTGTGAGTTTGTGGCCAGCCTGGTCTACAAGAGCTAGCTCCAGGACAGGCTCCAAAGCTACAGAGAAACCCTGTCTTGAGGGTGGGGTTTGGAATGGGAAGTGAGACTGGAGCGGAGATTTCCAACACCGTCACACCTGTTAGTATGATGTCATCCTAACAGCAAATGCTGGGAAACGTGGACAAATGTAGGTTGTATGTACTGCTGGTGGGAATGTCAGTTGTTTTTGCCAATATGTGTATCAATATGGAGGGTCCTCAAAAAACTGGTACTATATTCACTACATACATATCCCAAGTATGCTGTTTGTATGACCTGCATGGCTTCAAGTCATCTTACCATAGAGAAACTTGTATGTCAGTTGCAGCACTATTTGCAATAATTAGGTTATAGGAACCGCCCTTATGTTCAACAACAAAGGACTGGATATAAGAAATGAGGTACATGCACGCAGTAGAATTTCATTCGGCCATAACAAGAATAAAGATATCATTTGCTGAAAAATGTGATTCACCTGGAGGTAATACTATTAAACAAATTTAAGTGTGCCCCCATAAAGTTGTGGTACCTAGATTTTATACAGATATATAAAATGTTTGTATATACATGAATTGAGAAGAAAAGCTACATAGGACTAACTAGAGTAGTAAAGGCCAGAGCAGAGCACTTGTAGGGCGATATCCTCAACTACATTATATACTTTATGGAAATTTTCCTGTGTAACATCACACTGTGTACAATAATATATACAATGAAGAAATTTGAGACAGGCTTTCTCTGTTATCTAGCCTGGCAGCCCTGGAACTTGCTCTATAGACTAGACTGGTGTTGAACTCACAGAGAGCCTCCTGACTCTGCCTCCCAGGTGTTGGGATTAAAAGCATGTACCGTAATGCCTGGCCTTACAATGAAAAAATTTTTTAATTAATTTATTTAAAGAAAGTCCTTTTTAGCTTACTTTCAGTCTTATATATTTATCTAATTGTACAAATTGTTTTTGTTCAACAATACACTATTACATATAGATAAAATAATGTGAACTCTCTGAGATACTACATTGACATAATTTTTACTGATTCGTTGTGCAGTCGAAACATTTGCGGTCTCTAGACTCACTGGTGTCTAAGATTTTTGAGGTACTTTGAAGATTACAAAATGTAGTGATTCTTTCTACCTTGAAGCTTATTAAAAGCCTTTCGGTGTACTGTAGGGACGTGAGGTGCTACACTTAGCAATGGGAACGAATCGTCACACAATCAGCAGTGACTCTGCACTTTACTACCAGATGACAGCTCCGTTTATTTCACTCATTGCCACTTTTATACCAGTCATTCTTCAAAGTTTGTTTCCTGCCTATATCAGTTATCTTACTATATCTTTCACAAAAATATCTAGGTAACAGATTAAAGCTGGGAATTATTTATTTTGGCTCACAGGTTCAGAGTTTCAGTCTTCGTGGTGGAGAGACTATTGCAAAGCATAACAACTCATACTGTGACTGTCAGGTAATAGGCAATTTCACTGACTGTTTTAAAGTTTCTTGAAGGGACAACAGTCTTAGCAGATTATGCCATTAGATCCCTGTCTTAAGAGCACATCTAATCATGCTTATGCACATTTGCATGTGGAAGCTCAACCTCTTGTGTTTAAAATAAAGCAGACTAATGTATGTTTGTTAGAAGAGTCTTGAATGACTTGCCTACCTGACACCACATTGCAGCAACATAACTGTTGTTAGCTAGATCCAAATGATGGTGTCTTAGTTAGGGCTTTACTTCTGTGAAGAGACACCATAACCCCAGCAAGTCTTATAAAGCAGAACATTTGATTGGACAGGCTTTCAGTTCAGAGGTTTGGTCCATTATTGTCATGGCAGGACATGAAGGTGTATAGGCAAACATGAAATTGGAGAAAGAGCTGAGAGCCCTACATCTTGATCCACAGGCAACAAGAAGTAAACTGAATTAGGCTTAATGTGAGCATAGGAGACCTCAGAGCCTGTCCTCACAATGACAAACTTCCTCCAACACCTCCTAATAGTGCCACCCCCTATGAGTTTATTGGGGCCAGTTAACATTCAAACTATCACAGATAACTTCCACATGCACACACCCACACACATGTATACTCTTTTATTTACTTGTCTGATATTCCATGTTATTCAGTTATATGCATAGTATACAGCATACTGTCTGAGTAGAAAAGTTACACTTAAATATGGAAAATAAAATCATGTATTTGAGATGCCATAATATTTTGTTTGAACTTACTCCTTGTAGTATTTTTGAGTGTGAAATATATTAGTGAGGTAATTAACGCCAGTCAGATACTGACTTTAGGTATTTTCTTTTTATTAAATTTTCAGCAGTGTTAGGGAACTAGTGAATTTAACACCATTGTTATTGACCATGATTTATGTGCAAAGTGTTAAATGTTTGTACATGAGCAAAAGCTTTTGAACTTTAATTCAAAACCCTTATGATTCTTATCTAGATGTTACATTTTATACCAATTCTAATATTTCATGCACTTCAACTATATTTTCCATAACTGTACATACATACACTACTTAAAAACATAACTAAGATGGCTATAAATTTGATTGTTATAGATGACTATCCACTAACCATTATTTCTTAGTTATCCTAAAGAGTTTGTAGTAGTAGCTTTTAAGACCTAGAATTTACGTTACATTTTAAAATGAGTTGCATAGGTTCACGATTAGAAACACATATCCAGTATGTAAAACAAAACCTCAAATTTGTATTAATATAAAAAAATCCATACCATTGTAAAATATTTGAGACTAGTAGTTGGTTTTCAGATTAAAAGTAGATTCAATACTCTACCATTTTATTCTATCATTCTTATATCCCCCCCTTTTTGTTCCCCATCCCCCCTTTTCAACATTAGGTAGGAGAGAAAGGATAGACAAATGAAAAAAAAATAAATCTCTTAATCTAACCTTTTTTTACTTCTTCCCTAACTATGACCAATAACAGCTTACAACCAACTCCCCTAAGTGACAACAAACATCCAAAACCCACCAAATGACCAAAAACTATCCACACCACTTCTTGGTAATGTGGTTGTCATTTTCTTCAAATTACTTCTTATTATCTGGGACAGCAGCATCTTTAGAGGCCCCTGAGAAAATTGTGATAATGACCAAGTCCTGGGAGAGCTAGCTGTATCATTTGTTGTCTAGTCTCTGTGAGAAAGTGTGGGGCTTAACAGAAGTCCTGCCTGGAAGAGTCTGTGAGCCTGGACCATCTTAACTAGTTGCTCTGAAGTTGTCCTAAAGGTTTGCACGCCAAAACTGATCTTTGGGTAGTGTTTGTTAGTTTAATGGCATTACCACAGTCATCATTGAAGGACCCCTTCATTTTTTTGGAGCACTCGAAGGTTCTTGTTACGAATGGTCATGGTTTACTGCAGAAAACTTAAAACATTTTAAATGCTGTATACAACAGATCTCTGAAATGTTAGACAACCAGAATCTATCAAGTACATCAGGGGTACACAAGCTTAGTGCCTAATTACCTGCTTCAGACTCAAACCCTGAAACACATACAAGAAGCTGGATGAAGCTTATTTTGAGAATTAATTAGTAGTCTACATGACTACTAATATCCTGACAAAGTTTATATATACATGAAAATCTTATAGATTTTGAGATAGTATTTATATCTTAGGAAAAGTTTCAAAGAGTCAAAATGAAACCGAGGATTCATGACAATAAAATAGTCCCTTAATTTTGATTTTCTTCTATCCTGTACTAGGCAGCTCTTCAAACATGAAACAGAGATTTTCAACTTTCCTTTAACAAGCATGCTTGGGTTTAGAGAAGAAGAAAGCCATGCTCCAACTGCAAAACCAGCTTTGATTTTTAATTGAATTGGGATTAAGAAAAGACCATGTTTGGGAAGATTGATGAAATTCTACCCTGATTTACTCTTTTTCTTGGGATATTTTCTCTTGATGGTTCCTCCTCTTCAGATATCTCATTTGTCCAGAAATCTATAGATTCCTTAGTTGGATGCTTTTATCCTGGAAGGACAAAAACAAAACCCTGCCCAATTCTAACTGTTGGGACAGGGTACATGTCCTTATACTTTCCTTGGCTAGTTGCCAAGTCTGTAGATTGATTGTAATTGGCTTTCATCATCTCATAGGGATTGTCAGTATTAAGAAGTGTGACTTTGTTGGAGTGGGTATGAGCTATTGGAGGAACTGTGTCACTGTGGGGGTTTGCTGTGCTTTGAGGTTTTCTATGCTCTGGGTACCACCCAGTATCTCAGTTGATTTCCTTTTACCTGCAAGATCTAGTAGTCTCAGCTCTAGCACCATATCTCCCTCTACGCCGCTGTGTTCTCTGCCATGGTGATAATAGGTTTAACTTCAGAAAGTGTAAGCTATCCCCTTAATTAAATGTTTTCTTTATAAGAGTTGCCATGGTCATGGTGTCTCTTCACAGCAGTGAAAACCCAAAGGCACCAAGTGATAGAAAAGTCTTTTTTTTCCTGATTCTTCAACCTTGTCCCAAGCACTCAAGCTGTTAAGGGCCAGTGTGTGATCATCCAATTCAAACTATCTGCAACAAATTGCAGCAAGTTGTATGCATCAAATTCAACTGTTGCAACTTGGCATATTGGTGCTCACCTAGAAGCTGGTCTTGGGAATCATCAATGCCTCTAGCCCTATTTCATTGTTCTATGACTCTAGCTTACTCTTGCCACCATGTTATCCATTATAACTGAGGACCAGCTTTCAATATTTCTGTGACCAATTCTTTCCAGTCTTGTGGGATATTTCTGTTCTGCGTTGCTCATGAATTTAACGTCTGCTTTACATAGGATGAATGCTTACCATATGAAACGACTGCTTCTTCAAATCTCCTCAAATAGAATATGTCTATAGGATTCCATTAACTTTCTGATGACCTTAGTGTGTGTGTTCTCTCCTGGTTGTTGTATAGTAACCTGGGCAGGTTTTCCAATAATCTTGGGACACCACACTTCAGTTCATGATGCAGTGGCATGGTGGGTTCTTGTCTACATTCCTGTGTCTGAGTATTTCTCTTATTTTCATTAGTAGGTCGGTATAAGGTTTGTTTCTTTTTGTTGTTGTTGTTTTGTTTTGAGACTCTGAGTAGCAGTCCTGACAGGCCTTGAATGAACTCACTGAGATCCACTTGCTTCTGCCTCCTAAGTGCTGGAACTAAAGGTGTGCCTCCACCACCTGGCCTAAGGCTTACATCTTATCAGTCAAATTTTCTTATCTTTATATACAAGTCTTTCTAAAATTTATATTTTATCTGTCAACTTTTCATATTTGGCACAATTATCAGACCACACATTTTATATTTGGCAAAAGAAACCACTGTGGCTATTAAGGATGAGATATGAATTACCAGACTGATGATGATTATAATCGGCATTATGTCAATCCCAGCTAAGTCTTTTATCCCCTCATTTACTATTTTTATTTTCAAACCATCCATGGTAGCATTATATAGGGTCCTAGTACCCTGCTTTGTGATATTTTTCATCCTTAACATGGAAATGATTTTTTTTAAAAAAAATATTACTCAACTCTCTCCCTTAAGACGTCCCAATGTCTCACCAAATCTGCCGACTTCTCTGTTTGGTGGTGGGCTCAAGCACCTCCTGCAGTTTCCAAGTGTAAGTCCACTTTCCAGAGTTCCCACGAGTAATGGCCGACTAGTGTGAATTCTCCATTTATGTGATCATGTTACACATTGGAGTGCCAAATATTGTGTTCCCACTGGCACAGAGGCTATACCTGAATACTACTGTCTTCAGCCAGTAACTGTGGCAGTCACTGGCCCACTTCTCAGGCAGCCATGACCTGCTAGATCAGTCTCTCACCACTGCCACCAAATACAGTTATTTAAAGATTTATTTTTTATTATGTATACGGTGTTCTATCTACCTTTTTGCCTACATGCCAGAAGAGGGCATCAGATGTCATTATAGATGTGTGTGAGTACTGGGAACTGAACTCAGAACCTCTGGAAGAGCGGTCAGTGCTCTTAAGCTCTGAGCCATTTCTCCAGCCTCCAGATGTACTATTTAACTAAATCCTTATTGTTCTATTTACCACACAGTTGGAGGCTAGGTTGAAAACCTGCTAGCTCAGAGAAGTTGAACAGAAACTAGATGACCTTCCCTCTTCACCAGAAGCTCAGAATGAGAAAGTCTCTTTTCTGTTGCTCCAAAAAGGGCTGTCACATTTAAAGTTCCTCCCTCCTACTTCCTGTGTATCTCTTCTTTTTCTGGTTCCCTTCTGTCTCTCTGTCTACTTTCTGTCAACTAGTTGCTGACTCTGTCTTCTGACTCAAAGTTGATTTTATTAAGTTCACTCAAATGCAAACTTGGGATTCACAGTGTGATCGTGTATCCTACAACTTTAATCCACACTTAGAGTCTTTGGGGTCAGATGGATCTAAATTTTAACCGTGGCTCTGCCAGTTAAACAACTTTGTGATCTTTGAAATTTTGCTGAATCTTCTTTTTAAGATTCTGTTTTCCTGTCTTATGATAGCATGGTAATTTATATCAGGGACTGGGGCAGATCAGTGGTAAAACATGTGCTTAGGAAACCCAGATAGATAGATAGATAGATAGATAGATAGATAGATAGATAGATAGATAGATAGATAGATAGATAGATGGATGATAGACAGACAGATAGATCTATAGATCGATATTGTGTATGTATCTGCATGTTTAGACCAGAGAAAGTGATACAAAACTAGAGTATCTCTGAAATGCATAGGCATGTGGCATAGAGGACACTCAATGAATGTTCTCTTTCCGTGCCAATTTTAAAAGTTCATTCTTAAAAACATTATTTTACTAAGTGTAGATGTTTTTAATGCAAGTATGTACACCACATGCATGCCTGGTTTCCATGGAAGCCAGAAGAGGATGTTGGATCCCCTGAAACTGGAATTTGAAATAGGTGTGAGCCACTGTGTTGGTGCCACAAATTGAGCCTGGAAGAGCTCAATCCTTTGGAAGAGCAGCTATCACTCTTAACCTTTGATCCTTCTTGCCAGCCCTTGAAACTTCATTTTATGTCACAGATGCAAAGAGATAATGTTCAGACTGCACATCCATTTACTTGATATGTTAGGTTACAAGACTCTTGGCAGTGAAACAGACTAAGAGGGAAGTAGCAATTTTCTGTTGTGAGTTTTCTTAAATGCCAGCTTGTATCATCAGTTCTTTAGAATTTAAACATTTACCTTCTATGGATTGGATACTGACTTTGAGTGACCAATTGAAGCAAGGGCAACCAGGTGAGGAAAATAATTGAAAATTTAATGTGGTTATCCTTCTCCAGCAGTCTTCTTTGAAAACAAGACTAAGCAACAAACTATTTCTCTTGTTATATGGAGATGGGTTTGTTGCTTACTTTAGTGTATTACTAGTGTGTGTGTGTGTGTGTGTGTGTGTGTGTATTTGTGATTGTATGCATATGTGGAAACCAGAGAAGGATGTTAGTCTATCACTCTCTGCCTTACAATTTTGATACAGTGTTTCTCACTGAATCTGGAGGTAGATTGTTACCTAGCAAACCACATTGGTACTCCCTTCTCTGGCTTTTATATGTGATCTGAAGTCCAAGCTTAGGTCCTTAATCTTTTCTTCATTTCACTATCAGTTAATATTTTGTTCGTTTGTTTCTCCAGCCTGTGTCCCATGCCTGACCCATCTCTGCCGTTTGGAAATTCGGGCCAGTCTAAAAGCAGAGCACCTTCGTTCTAACAGTTTCATCCATCAGCTGCCTCTTCCCCGAAGTCTGGGGAGCTATTTGCTCTATGAAGAGGTTTTGAGGATGAATGAAATTCCAGAACCTGCAGCTGTTGATGATGTAGAAACCAGCGAGGCTCCTGACAGCTCAATTGTCAGTGCTGTATAGTCACAAAAGATGGGACTGTTTACAACTGGGCTGCCCAGTCCCTCCTCCCCAATCCTGAGAACTTTGCTCATCCTGCCTTACTCAGTTGTCTCCAGTGTACTTTGTTTTGTGGTGTTTTCTGACCTGATCATTTTCTGCTTTGTTCTGCTACTGAGCTGTGATGCTGCTATGGTGTTGGATGTGACCTCTTCCCAGTTAAGATTCGTGTTCACCTGTGCTTGAAACTTGGGATGGAAACCATAAACTTTCCAGGAAGAAGATATAATGACTGTGCTTTCGAATCACTTAACAGTGTTATTCTATTTATGCACCAACATCCTCTATGTTTATAAAAGGAAATTTTCCTATGTTGTTCTTATTTTTTAATTCAGATATATTTGTGAGGTGTTGATATTCTTGCAAACTCAGGGGAAAGTTTTTGAAGAACACAGGTTTCAGTCATATTGTTTTCTTAGATTCTTTCTTCATACTTTTTGGCAAAATATACCCCATTTTCAGTCTTCCAAGACAAGAACATACCTAAAGTCAAAGGCATACTCAGTATAAAAATTATGTCCTTTTTAGAAATATTGTACTGCACTCAGAATATTAATAAGGAGACCTGAAAGGAGCATTCATACAGCACCGTCTGTAGAGACAGGGGCACATTTCAGTTGTCTAATGCTAAATAGAACAGTCAGACTTCACTCAGCTCTAGAATAAGAGGGCAGGTTTGTTTCTATGAATCAGAAAAAGCCAATAATATTATATTCATACATACACTACTTTTCCTTCTTAATACCTGGATGTATTTTTAGACCATTGATAAAATAAAGACCTTGGAGTCCTGCCTTGTGAGTTTTTACAATAGCTTTATCTAAACCTTGAGTCAAGAAAAATCAAACATCATCAAGACATTTGTCTGAGAGACTGGAAATTAGCCTTGAGAGGGAGGTATTAGGGTGTTACTGTCAGAATAGGCAGCACAGGCTGATTTACAGGAGGCAGAACTTCATCTCTTGCCAGCAACCTGTGCTTGATTAGACCATCTGGACCCATCTCTAATAGACTCTCAAAACGAGCATGATGAAGGTGGACTTCATTAGAAGGATTAGAAGACTAACTCATTTCTCATATTCAAAGTCTTGTTTGATGTAGATATATAGTTAGATATTGAAAATCAGGCAGAAGTTCTGATGGTTCAATTTAACAAAGATTTTCCAAAATTGTATGTACTATTTTTTTTTAAATAGTGTGAGCTTTGTTTTTTAAACTCTGTTTCAGGATTTATTTTTGGTCATGGCTAACTATACACATAATGTTTTTACAGAATATCTTTTCATGTATTCTGTTTGTGTTCAAATGTATTACAAAAATCCAGTTTTCCATAAGCTAGCATTAAGGGTTTTTTTTTTTTTTTTGCCCTAAAATTCAGTACCCTGGCTGGTGGTTTTTGACTTTACAGGATTGAAAAAGTGACAAGCATCCCAGGGAAACTGCACTTTGAACTTCATCTTTTCCTAGGCTAGCAATACACAGTATGCTAGTCTCTTGGAGTCTGATGATACTGAGAAGTAACAGTGAGCTGTCACTGCTAGCCGGTCATGTGGTCACAAGGATGTCTGTAGGGGCATGAAGGTTCACAGATACACACTGGAGTGTCCTTATAGTATGGTTGAGTATTCTTTGGGTATATGCCCAAGAGTGGTCTTGTTGGGTCTTGAGGTATATTGATTCCCAATTTTCTGATAAACCACTGATGGAGGTGGGTCTTGTATCTTATCTGTTGCTTTCATTGGTTAACTAATAAAGAAACTGCCTTGGCCCTCATAGGACAGAAAATTAGGTATGTGGAGTAAACAGAACAGGATTCTGGGAGAAAGAAGCTGAGTCAGTGAGTCGCCATGATTCTCACACTCCAGCCAGACGCAGGTTAAGATCTTCTCTGGTAAGCCACCTCGTGGGCTACACAGAATATTCGAAATGGGTTAATCTAGATGTGAGAGCTAGCCAATAAGAGGTTAGAGCTAATGGGCCAAGCAGTATTTAGAAGAATACAGTTGTTGTGTAATTATTTCGGGCATAAGCTAGCCATGTGGGCGGTCGGGTGCCGGGGACGCAGCCCCACCGCTCCTATTACAACAAACCACCATACTGATTTCCAAAGTGGTTGTACAGGTTTGCATTCCCACCATCAATGGAGGAGTGTTCCCCTAACTCCACAGCCTCTCCAGCATAATCTATCATTAGTGTGTTTGATCTTAGCCATTCTTACAGGTGTACGATGGTATCTCAGAGTTGTTTTGATTTGCATTTCTCTGATGGCTAAGGATGTTGAACCTTTCCTTAAATGTCTTACAGACATTTGAGATTCTTCTGAGAATTCTGTGTGGTTCTGTACCCCATTTTTAATTGAATTGTTTATCTTACATGTGGTTCCAAGCTTTGAATTTTCAGATAAATGTTTTTAATTTGGAGTGCCTGTAAAACTTAAAGCATGAAATGGATCATAGAGGAGAACAGGCCTGGAGGGAAGTGG
>JABTXL010006406.1:0-23845 GCA_025134845.1 Neodon shergylaensis
TTTTTCATTGATTTAACTCAGTTATGGACTGTAAATTATAAGCTGAATGGACCCCTATCCAAACTAATCAAAAGGTGGAGAGAGAACACTCAAATTAACAAGATCAGAAATGAAAAGGGGGACATAACAACAGACACTAAGGAAATTCAGAGAATCATTTGGTTTTACTACAAAAGCCTGTATGCCACAAAATTGGAAAATGTAAGAGAAATGGACATTTTTTAGATAAGTACCATATATCAAAATTAAATAAGGTGAACAATTTAAATAGACCTATAAGTTGTGAGGAAATAGAAGCTGTCATCAAAAACCTCCCAACTGAAAATAGCCCAGGACCAGATGGTTTTAATGCAGAATTCTACCAGAACTTCTAAGAAGAGCTAAAACCTACACTCCTCAATGCGCCCAGATAGCAAGATGTCTCTTTCAATTCTAGAGTTTGGAAGTTGCTTACAAAGAACTTCTTGTTTTCTTAGGTAATATTATATCCTTCTGGAGCCTTTAATGGAGTTGAAGAACTTATAGTTATAGTTTTTATTAGTTATGATAAAAGATAAAGTAGATATAAGTATTGTAACAGTAATTCTTGCTTGATACCTGTTTTGTTATATGTAATTTTACTGTGGCAAAAATAAAACCTTCTTTTTTATTTAAACAGAAAAGGGAAAGTGATGTGGTATTTCCATCTCTATGTTCTGATTATCATTAACAAATAAATAAACTGCTTTGAGCCTATTGCAGAGCTCTAAGGGAACAGAGCTAGGTGGGAAAAACTAGAGAGAATGCTGAGTAAAAGAATAGCAGAGTCAGAGAGACACCATGTAGCCCCACTGGAGACAGATCCTGGAACTTTAGCCAGTAAGCCACGGCCAAGAGGCAATACACAGATCAATAGAAATGGGTTAAATTAATATGTAAGAGTTAACCGATAAAAAGGTAGAGTTAATGGGCCAAGCAGTGATTTAATTAATATAGTTTCTGTGTGATTATTTTGGATCGAAGATAGTCTGGCAGCCAGGAACTAACAAGCAGCCTCCCTCCTACAACTTCCTAAAACATCTCAGAGCCAGAATGGCAGGTGGCCATGCCACCAATTTTGTTAGAGCTCCACTGCTCTTTTGGGGTTCCTTTCAGCCAGTTAGCAGGTAAAAGACTGACTGGCAGAGTGCAATGCCACCAATACTACCATTAACATTACCCAGTATCATCTCTTCTAAGACCCACTATGCTACCAAACTCCATTCAACTCATCATCCTCAGGATAGACAGACACCCCAAATAAACTTCAACAAATTTTATAGGCACAGACACAACACAAAGCAAGATGAAAAAGCAACCTATAACAGTCAGAAGAACATGAGGATACAGTGGAACTAGGCATCCAAACACCCACAACTTTTAGCTGAGACAACACTACTGGACATGAAGACCTGTCAATCACCAGAACTCTTGACCATTCTGACCAAAAGACAACTAAGGAAACAGAAAATAAGGAACAAGGATACACATGAATCAACACCTAAATTATATCTCAAACCCAGATTTTATATATATATATATATATATATATATATATATATATATATGATTGTAAGAATATATTCAACAACAGAAAGAGCAGTATGCCACTATTAATACCTAATGATTCTACAGCAGTAAGACATGAACATTCTAATGCATCCAAAGCACAAGAAAACTAACTTAACACAATTTTATAAAGATTATGGAGTTCCTAAAAATGGAAATGAAAAATTCCCTTAAAGATTTTGAGGAAAAGGGAGCAAAAATTTGAAGAATCAATAAATTCCTAAATAAATCCAGCAAAAAAATAGTCAAACAGGTGAAAGAAATAGTTGAAGATTTGATAATTGAGACAGAAAAAAGAAAGCACAAAGGAAAAATCTGGGTAAGTGAACATGAACCACAGATACAAGTATTACCAACAGATTAGAATAGATGGATGAAAGGAAGGATTTCAGGTATTTAAGATATTATAGAGGAAACAGATTAAGTGGTCAAATAAAATGTTAAAACAAAAAATTTCCAAATACAAAGATCTCAGAAATCTGGGACACAATAAAACATTAAATCTAATAATAAGAGGGATAGAAGAAGTAGAAGAATTCCAAATCAGAGGCAGAAAAAATATATTCAATAAAATCATACAAGAAAACTTTTCCATCTTAAGGAAAGTCATGCACACAATGTTTTAAGAAGCTTACAGAACAGCAATTAGACTGGACCAAAAACGTACCCTTACCGCAAAATAATCAAAACACTAAACATACAGAATGAAGAATATTAAAGGATGCGATAGAAAAAGGCCAAGTAACATATAAAGGCTGATCTATTATACTTATACCCAACTCCTCAATAGAGCCTCTAAAAGCAAGCACGTCTTGGAAAGATGCTTTGTAGATGCCGACAGAACAAGGATGACAGGCCAGGCTAACATAACTTTTAATGGTGAAAACAAAATATTTCATCCAAAATCAGATTTAGACAATACTTATCCATGAATCTAGGCAGACAGAAAGTATTAGATTGGAAACTCTAACCAAAGAAATTTAGGTATACCCACAAAATGACAGGCGATAGATAATCAAGCATCAGAAAAACAAAGAAGGGAAATGCATACAAACACACACACACACAAAAAATCAAATAACCACCAAAAACAAAGCAAAAAAATAACAGGAATTAACAATCAATGATCATTAATATTTCTAATAACAATGAACCCAATACACCAATAAAAAGACACAGGCTATCAAAATACATACAAAAAGAGGATGTATCCTTTTCCTACATACAATACATACACACCCCAACTTCAAAGACAAACATTATCTCCAATAAAGAGTTTGGAAAACATTTTCAAATCAAATTGACCTAAGAAGCAAGTCAGTGTAGTTATCATAATAACTAAGCAAATGGACTTTAAAATCAAAAGAGATGGAGAAGGACATTTCCTATCCATCAAAGGAAAAAAAAAACATAAAGATGAAGTCTCAATTCTGAGCATCTATGCTCCCAAAACTAGGGCATCCACATTAGTAAAAGAAACATTACTAAAGTTTAAATCACACACCAACACCACATATGAATAATGGTAGACTTCAACATTCTACTCCCACCAGTGGACAGATTTTCCAAACCGCAACTTAACAGAGAAATAAGGTAACTAAAAGATGTTATGACTAAAATGGACCTAATGGACACCTATAAGTTATTTCACAAAAAAGAATATACCATCTTCTCATCACCTCATGGAACCTTCTACTGAATTGACAGCATATTAAGTCAAAAAGTAAATTTCAACAAATACAAAAATTGGAATATACCCCGGATCTTTTCTGATCTCCATGGGGTAAAGTTCAACAACACAAACTACAGAAAGTCTACAATCTCATGAAAACTTAACTCTCAACTGAATTACCACTTGATTGTAGAAGAAATAAAGAAATTAAAGACACCCTAAAATTCAATGAAAATGAATGCGGAACATACCCAGACTTATGACACACAATGAAAGTGCTGCTAAGAGGAAAGTTCTTAGCATTAAATGCCTACATAAAGAATCTGGAGAAAACTCACATGAGTAATTTAACAACACACTTGAGAGTTCTAGAACAAAAGGAAGAAAATCACCCAGAAGAGGTTGACAGCACTAAATAATGGTATAGAGTACTGAAATCAACAAAATAGTAACAAAGAAAACAATATAAATAATCATTAAAACAAGGAGTTGGTTCTTTGATAAAATGAGCAAAATAGACAAATTCTTCAACCTCTCTAAAAGGCAGAGTGAGTCTCTCCAAATTACTAAAATGAAATGAGAATTGGGACATAACACTACACACTGAGGAAATGAAGATAATTATTACCTCATACTCAAAAATCCTGTTCTCCAGAAAAATTGCAAAATATAAAAGAAATGGACAATTATCTTATGAAGAACCACATACCAGAATTAAATCAAGACCAGATAAAAAATTTAAATAGACCAATAACCTTTAAGGAAATAGAAGCAGTCTTTAAAAGTCAACCAAAAATAAGCCCAGTGCAAGATGGTGTCAGCTTAGAATTCTACCAGAGTTTCAAAAAACAGCTCACTGAACCTTAAAAAAGAGAAAGTGGGAACTACACTTTAATGCATTGGCACCAGAGACCACTTCCTAAATATAACCACAGCAACACAGACACTGAGAGAAACAATAAATGGGACCTCCTGAAACTGAAAAGCTTCTGTAAAGCAAAGGACATGGTCAACAAAATAAAAGGACAGCCTACAGAATGGGAAAAGATCTTCACTAACTCCACATCAGACACAGGTCTGATCTCCAAAATATACAAATACTCAAGAAATTGGTCACCAAAAGAACACACAATCCAATAAAATTGGAGTACAGACCTAAACAAAGAACTCTCAACAGACGAATATAAAATGGCTGAAAGACACTTAAGGAAATGTTCAACATTCTCAGCCATCAGAGAAATGCTAATCAAAACAACTCTGAATTCCATCTTATACCTGTAAGAATTGCCTAGCTCAAAAACACTGATGACAACTTATGCTGGAGAGGTTGTAGGTGAAAGGGAAAACTTCTGAATTGCTGGTGGGAACACAAGCTGGTACAATGACTTTGGATGTCAGTGGGGCAATTTCTCAGAAAATTAGGAAACAACTTTCCTCAAGACCCAGTAATACCACTTTTGGGTATATATTCAAAGGATGCTCAATTGTACCACGAGGACATGTGTTCAACTATGTTCATAGCAGCCTTGTTTGTCATAGACAGAACCTGGAAATACCCTAAATTCCCCTCAACCAAAGAATAGATAAGGAAAATGTGGGACAGTTACACTATGAAGTACTAGACAGCAGAGAAAAATGATGTCATCTTGAATTTTGCAGAAAAATGGATGGAGCTAGGAAACATTATTTTGAGTGAGGTAACCCAGACACAGAAAGCCAGTTATCACATGTACTCACTCACAGGTGGTTTTTAAACATAAAGCAAAGAAAACCAGCCTATAAACCACAATCCCAGAAAACTTAGATAACTTAGAGGACACTAAGAGAGACTTACATAGATATAATCTACATGGGAAGTAGAAAGCAGAAAAAGGCAAGATCTCCTGAGTAAATTGGGAGCTTGGAGACTTAAGGGAGGCTTGAAATGGGGAGGGGAGAGGCAGGGAGGGGAATAGAGAAAAATGGAGAGTTCAATAAAAATCAATTAAAAACCATACTCACAGCATACAGAAGGGAATCCCACATCATCAACATTTTCAAATTATTCTTATGAGACTATAGTTAACCCACATAGCAAAACTACACAAAGATGCAACAACAAAGAAAAAGAATTTCAGACCAATGTCCCTCATGAACATTGATGCAAAAATTCTCAATAAAATACTGGTAAACTCAATCCCAGAAAACATAAAAAAAATATGCCATGTGCTAAAAGGCTTCATCACAGAGATTTATAGATGGTTCTACATATGAAAATCTGTCCATGTAATCCATCATATAAACAAAGAAAAAATACACCTGATTATAAGATGCCTAAAATGACTTTGATAAAATCCATGATAAAGATCTTAGAGACCTCAAGAATACAAGTAATATACCTAAATATAATAAAAGTATTGTATGGCAAGACATATCAACATCAATTTAAATGGACAGAAATTTTTAAAAATTCCACTAATATGAGAAACAGGACAATGCTGTCCACTCTCTCCATATCTATTTAATATAATGCTAAGAGATCTAACTGGAACAATTAGGCAACAAATGATGATTAATGGAATAATAATTGGAAAGGAAGAAGTCAAACATTTTTTATTTGCAGACAATATGGTAGTATACATAAGTGACCCAAATATTGTACCAGGATATTCCATCTGATAAGCATCTTCAGTGATATGGCTGGATACAAGATTAACTCAAAAAAATCAGAAGCCATCCTATACACAAATGATAAATGGACTGAGAAAGAAATCAAGAAAACAAAACCCTTGACAATAGCCACAAATAATTTAAAATACATTGGAATAACTCTAACCAAACATGTGAAAGACATATAGGACAAGAACATAAAGTCTTTATGAAAGAAATTTCAGAAGATATCAGAAACAATACTCAACTTCATAAAGAAAAACAAAAAATCCAGCACTACTAAAACAATTTGTACAATGAAGATATCATCATCTCTAACTTTAAGCTCTCCTATAGAGATATAGTGATTGAAACAGCATGATATTGTCATTAAAACACATAGGTGATAGGGCATCTCTTGGGTATATTCCTAAGAGTGGTATTGCTGGGTCCACGGGTAGGTTGATCCCAAATTTCCTGAGAAACTGCCACACTGCTTTCCATAGTGGTTGCACAAGTTTGCATTCCCACCAGCAATGGATGAGTGTACCCCTTATTCCACATCCTCTCCAGCAAAGGCTATCATTGGTGTTTTTGATTTTAGCCATTCCGACAGATGTAAGGTGATATCTCAAAGTTGTTTTGATTTGCATTTTCCTGATTGCTAGGGAGGTTGAGCATGACCTTAAGTGTCTTTTGGCCATTTGAACTTCTTCTGTTGAGAATTCTCTGTTCAGTTCAGTGCCCCATTTTTTTAATTGGGTTGATTAGCATTTTAAAGTCTAGTTTCTCAAGTTCTTTATATATTTTGGAGATCAGACCTTTGTCTGTTGTGGGGTTGGTGAAAATCTTCTCCCAGTCAGTGGATTGCCTTTTTATCTTAGTGACAGTGTCCTTTGCTTTACAGAAGCTTCTCAGTTTCATAGCCAGAACCTGGAAACAACCTAGATGCTCTTCCATGGATGAAGAAAGTGTGGAATATATACATATTAGAGTACTACTCAGTGGTAAAAAACAACGACTTCTTGAATTTTGCGTGCAAATGGATGGAAATAGAAAACCCTATCCTGAGTGAGGTAACCCAGACCCAAAAAGATGAACATGGGATGTACTAACTCATAATGGGTTTTTAGCCATAAATATAGGATATTGAGCCTATAATTCGGGATCCTAGAGAAGCCAAATAAGAAGGTGAACCGAAAGAAAAATATATAGTTATCCTCCTGGATATTGGAAGTAGACAAGATTGCTAAGCAAAAATTGGGAACCGGGGGGTGGGGTGGGATGGGGGAAAGGGGAGATGGGGAGAGAAAAGTGAGAAGGGGAGGATGGGGAGAGCTTGGGGGAATGGGATGGTTGGGATAATGGAAGGTTTCATATGGGAGCAGGGAAGTATATATCTTAATTATGGGAGCCATTTTAGAGTTGGCAAGAGCCTTGACTCTAGAGGGGTTCCCAGGCATCCAGAGAGATGTCCCCAACTAGGTCCTTGGGTAGCTGAGGAAAGAGAGCCTGAAATGGCCCAATCCTATAGCCATACTAATGAATATCTTGCATATCACCATAGAACCTTCATCTGGCGATGGATGGAGATAGAGACAGAGACCCACAACAGAGCAATGGACTGAGCTCCCAAGGTCCAAATGAGGAACAGAAGAAGGGAGAACATGAGCAAGGAAGTAAAGACCTTGAGGGGGCACCCACCCACTGAGACAGTGGGGCTAATCTATTGGGAGCTTACCAAGGCCAGCTGGACTGGGACTGAAAAGGCATGGAATAAAACCGGACTCTCTGAATATAGTGGACAATGAGGGCTGCTGAAAAGCCAAGGACAATGGCACTGGGTTTTGATCCTACTGCATATACTGGCTTTGTGGGAGCCTAGCCTGTTTGGATGCTCACCTTCCTAGACCTGGATGGAGGGGGGGACCTTGGACTGCCCACAGGGCAGGGAACCCTGACTGCTCTTGGACTGGAGAGGGAGGGGGAGGGGAGTGGGGCGGGGGGGGGAGTGGGGGGAGGGGGAGGGAAAAGGGAGGCAGGGAGGAGGCAGAAATTTTTTATAAATAAAATAAAATAAACAACAAAAATCACATAGGTGAATCAGTAAAATCAAACCAAAAATGCTGACATAAAAACACACACCTTTTAACACATGATTTTTGACAAAGAAGTCAAAACTATAAAATTAAATACAAAGGAAATACTTACAGCAAATGATGCTGGCATTACTGGATGTCAGAATGTTGAAGAATGTAAATTTATACATATCTATTGACTTGCACAAAACTAAAGTTCACTGGTTTAAAGAATTCAAAATAAACCCAATAACGCTGAACCTGATATAAGAGAAAATAGGAAGTAGCCATTAATGCATTGGCACAGGAAGAAACATTCTGAATATAATACCAGTAATAAACAGTCACTAAGATAAATGGTCCTGAAACTAAAATCTTCTGTAAGGCAAAGGACATTATCAATAAGCAAAATGGCAGCCTACAGAATTGAAAAAGATACCAACCCACATCTGACTGAGGAATGATCTCCAGTATATATATATATATATATATATGTGTGTGTGTGTGTGTGTGTGTGTGTGTGTGCTCTGTAAGTCCAGCTGAAGAGAGGAGGAGAGTTTGCTTGAGGCAGGGGGGACATGGTCAGAATAGAGGAAACCAGAGAGACAGCAGAAATGAGTCCATGAAACTCATGGACACTGGACTGACAGCTAGGAAGCCAGCACAGGACCCTTAGCCTTCAACATGTGTATGACATGACAATTGTATAGTCTGGTCAGTTTGTGGGGCTCTTTGCAGTGGGATGAGGACCTGTCCCTGGCACTTAAGCTAACTTTTTGGAAACTTCTCCCAATGCTAGCCTGCCTTACTTAGCCCTGATGCAGGGTGGGAGGAGCTTGCTACTGTCTCAAATTGATTTGCTATGCATTGTGTAAGTCCATGGGAGGAAACAGAGAGAGAAGTAGATGTAAGGATAAAAGGGAGATGGTAGAGAGAATGGAAATATAAGAGGTATAAGACGGAGGAAAACTGCAGTTGTGGTGTAAAATTAATGAAAAAATGATAAAACACAAACACACACACAAATAAAAAAATATAAGAAAAGAACACACACACACAAAGAAAACAACAACAACACCAAAAAGTCATCTTGGTCCCAGAACAGAGAGTGAGAGATTACTCTATGGATGTGCACGTAAAGAGGTAGAGTCTTGTACTCAACTGGAGGCTACTCTGGTACTAGTAGCTACAGGCAAGATACATGCACCTCACACTAATACCCTTCCACCCTGCCCAGAAGTACCCAATAACATAACCCCTGCCTTGAGATCAATATCCTGGGCCACAACTCCTTGTCTCAAGGTGGAAAACAGGGTAGTGCCTATGATGTGTCCCAAGTTTGATCATGGTCAACAGAGAACATGGAGTCATATAGGTGAGCTATACCACAACTTCTCTGTCTTCCGGATCTTTATATTTAGGAATATTAAAGTGGCTGGTTACTTTGATTCATGTAACATGGATACCTGTATTTCAGAAATATAAATGTATTGTAAGAAAGTGTGAGTCTCCTGTTGCACACTTGCTAAGGGGTCATGGCCCTTTGGGCTCTGAATGTTACTGGATCCTTTTCTGTATTATAAAAACACTTGTGTACATACCAAACACAGGAATTACAGATTAAGTAAGTTTTGATTAGTTGATTGGTTGTCTTTGGATTTATTGAGACCTAGACTTAATGTTACTGCATCAAATTTATCTAGAATACCGTTGAACTCTCAGACTGACCTTGATGTCAAAATTTTCATGACTCAATTTCCCAGTGTATTACAGAGAAGCACTACTATGCTCAGAATTATTCTTTACCCATACATACTTTTAGTACATGCACATGTGCTTATCAAAGTATATGTATCAAACAATATACCAATGAATATATAAGTATGCACATATAAATGCATGCTAGTTATAACTAGAAAATCTAATCAGTTTAGATATCCATCAACTTATGTCCAGATAATTAAATTAAAACATGGACTAATGTTCAGCAGGAAAGAAAACTGAAATCAGAAAACACACAAGAAAATTTCTAAAACTAAAAAAATTATAATTACTGACAAAAATAAATATCCAATGTTCACTCTTATAAGTGGATCCTAACTTTAAAGGGCTAGTTTGAGTAATTAATCTAGAAATTTTAAAGATTGGAAGTCATAACATTTTGATGAGAGAGGAATTGATAAGAGAACTTGAAAAGGGAAAAAGATAGTAGAATGTATGTGATGTGAAAGTAGTGAGAAGACTGTGAGCAAAGAAAATTAAGTATGGAGAGAATAGAAAATAGAGGAGAGGAAAGGATGTCGAGTAACACAAAGTAAGAGTGTATAAAAAATCCTAAGGAAACACACTATTTTCTTACTCATATTTTAAAAGCAGAATCAATAATCAGTGAAGCGCACATCATGGTGTATATTGCTTCTCCAGAAACCCCAAATACCAGATACAAGATACAGATACTAGTGTCATTTATAGGAAGGCTCAATAGGAGAGAGATCCAAAGCCAAAAACAATGCAGACTACTGTCAGTTTTCTTGCTTGCCCACAAGAATTAGGTCATAAATACTATTTCTAAAGACACAATGCATTTTGGTTGCAGAGCATAGAAAACTGGTGGTGGAATTCAGCCAAAAGTCTCATTCTGGCTCACTAGCTTTTACTGTTTAACTTTTACTATTCTTCAATATGTTATTCCAAGCCCTGATGGCAAAAATTTTTATTAAAAGTCTTTCTCAGCTTTGGTCTTCATGACCTATAAAAACAGCTGTCTGTTTGACAGGATGATAACTGGTATATAATTCCCAATTATAAGGCTAACCTGGAGCCTTCTAGTTAGACTGTGACCCAATCTCTGGCAGAGAAAGAGTGCCTGGTACTGCAAAGCCAGCCAGGTACCCATGGCTGAGGAAGTTGTATACCCTAAGAACTAAAAACTGTTTTGTTGGGTTTGGATAATGTTATATTGACTTCAACATAATTATGTTTGTATGTATAGATGAGTGATGTTGTCAGACTTCATCAAAGAAACTCCTTTCTATAATGAATAGTTCTTGATGTAGAGGCTCTCACTCTTCAATGTGCCAAGGATAACTGTTGAGTGATCACACTTATCCTCAACGGGATATGTGTACCACCACTTCAGTCTCAAGGCATAATACAAACTGGATATACGAAGAATGTTAGAACCAAATGATAGCAAGGAGGGCTATGAATTAGTGGATTTTGGACATAATTATTATACTCTTGAACTCACAGGAGAGGTTAACTGCAAAGATCTGTAAAAGATTGAACCAATAAGCACTTTATCATGAGTGAAGGATGGTCTAAATAGTTCCCACTATTCACTAACAGACTATTAGCAGTTGATGACTTCTGGGGATGACTGTCCCATTCTTTTTGTTGCTGTAGACATAATCCACTGAAAACCTACTATGTTCCAGTACATAAGCCCCAAAACATGTTTATGCAAGCAAAGAAAATAAACTCACTGAGTCAAAAAAAAATACAGTTAGAGAGGAATTTTTGAGAATATGGTTTCCAGTGATAGAGGGAAGAGGATAATGGAGAGTACAAATAAAAATCTGAAATAATCATTAATTTTTTGCAATCCAATGGTATATGATAAATCAAACTAAAAATGTAAAAAATGAATAACATGGCTACACCTGCTTGTTTCTTAGGTCCATTTGCTTGATAAGCCTTTTCCCAGCCCTTTACTCTGAGTAGGTGCCTGTCTTTGTGGTTGAGGTGTGTTTCATATGTATTAGTTCAGTTAGTGTGGAATAAAAAAGGAAAAATCTATAGTCAAAAAAAATGAATAACATAGGCAGTTATGAAACACCATTAAATGAACATAAACCTATGTTTGGGCTTTGTATAAGAAGGAGAGAAAGGAGAGCATACAGAAAACACTGTTAATGAAGTACTATCTGAACCTACGGATCCTGAAATATCAAAGTCTCTCAAATAAATTTATGCAAACCACCTGTTCTAGAGATAAATACTAGAAAAAAACACATATCACATAAAGGGACATAGCTAAGTTCCATGTAAGGAAATCCTACTAGATTGACAATAATTTCTTTTTTCCTTTTCATTGATTTTTCAGTAAGATTCTTTTTTTATTTTTTATTGCTTTATAAATAATACCATTCAAAATTTCCACTTCCTACTCTCCTCTTCTTTCCCTCCCACTCCCCCATACCCCTCTCTCCTCCCCCTCCAGTCCTAAGGGAGGGCAGGATACCCTGCCATGTGGGAAGTCCAAGGCCCTCTGCTCTCCATCCAGGCCTAGGAAGGTGTGCATCCAAACAGACTAGGATCCCAAAAAGCCAGTGCATGCAGTAGAAACATATCCCAGCTATGCTGGAGAGGATGTGGAGTAAAGGGAACACTCATCTATTGTTGGTGGGAATGCAAACTTTTTTATAATTTTTATTGAGCTCTACATTTGTCTCTGATCCACTCCCTATCTTTCCCCTTCCTTTTAACCCTATGATTTGATAGTTTACATAAGGAACCCCAAAAATTCTACCAAGGAACTTCTATAACTCATAAACACTTTCAGTAATGTAGCAAAATAGAAAGTTAATTCAAAAAAATCAGTAGCCCTCCTGTACATGGATGATAAAAGGTCTCCAAAGCTGACAAGCAAGTAGGTTGGAGTTTGAGTCATCACAACATCACCTCTGGAAGCTGAAATAAAGACAGAAATGTACAAATTTAAGGGCACACTTCATGATCAATTTTTGTGAATATATATATATATATATATATTACAAACAATTCTGTATATAATAAAAATCTTTTTTGCCAAACTAATTGAATTGAAAGCCATAAGGAAAATTTAATTGAAAGCCTAAGAATAGCGTAGACCATTCCATTCTATCTGTGTCATAATCTTCTTTATAACCCCAGTTCTCTCCAATCTGACATGTCCCTTTCACAGATGTAAACCCCACAGGCCCCATTCGGAAAGATAAGACCTGCCTCATACATGGACAGAAGACATGTATTCATCAGTGGCAATCAGGGATCAATCTCCCTATCCATTCTCCTTTCTCACTTCCCTCTTTCCTCTCCCTGGGGCCAGATAGATGGCTTGGCACTTGAGAGTGCTTGCTGTTCTTCCAGAAGACCTTAGTTTCATAACTAGCACCTATGCTGAGGTTTTCACTACTGCCTGTAAGACCAGTTCTAAGGGGTCATATACACCTTTCTGACATATGTAGGTACCTACATGCATATGTGTTTATACACAGAAAATGAAACCAATGAATACACATTTTTTAAATTTTTTAAAAAAGAAAAATCTCTTTTTCACAGACAGAAAGCTAGTAGTCATATGCAAACACAAAAGTAAAGGGAATGTTTTATGTCTAGGTAATAGAATATGGAATTTCAGATACTCATTATTACAAACTGATTTTTTAAAAAAATCCTTATTCTGGTTGTATTATGTCAACCTGATACAATCTAGAGGCATTTGGGAAGAGGGAAGTTCAATTGAGAATATGCTTCTATCTGATTGAACTCTGGAAAATTCTCTCAGTTATTGTCTTGATTAATGATGAATGTAAGAAGGCCAACCCAATTTGAACAATGCTATCTCTAAGCAAATGCTTCTGGGAGGTACAAAACTTAAAACTGAACAAAATATGGCAAATATTTCTGTAAGAAACACTCCTACATATCCTCTGCTTCAGTTTCTGCCTACTGGTTCCTGACATGCTTGATGAGTGCCATTCCATTGAGATGCATTCATGATAGATTGTGATGTGAAATTGTAAACTGACCTGTTTTCCTTCCCAAATTGTTTATTGTCAGAGAGTTTATCACAATAAAAATGCTTTCAGGATAGCCCTCATCAATTATACATGACTCATATTCAATTAGTAGAAAAGGCTTCTTAAGAGAAAGAATCTCTTAGGTGTATAGGAAAGAATGAATAGAAGCCATTCAGTTTCATATTTTCTCCTTGTTGATTCTTGGGAAGGCTTTTTCCATCCAGAAAGGAAAATAAAATTCTATTAGATTCTCATTACCTTTGAATGAGAATCTGTTTCCATCAACAGTCTCTGTGTTCTGTAGCCACAACAAAAGCTTCCAAGTTTGCAGAGGACTCAATCAAGGTGAACAAAAGTTAGATGCACTTTTTTAATGTCTCAGGATTATATGTGAATGCCCTGTTCCTGTTCCCTGTGTCTTCATTTGGCAAAGTTCACTTGAGATTTTGATGCTCGATCAGAGACTCTCAGTACTGCAACAAGAGATGAACTAAACCAATATAATTTAACTCTTGAACTTACTGCTTTTCACTCTACTCAATTCACCAAATGCAATATTATTATAATAAAGCATAGTAATTTATAGATCCAAAGTATTTTCAGAAATTATTACATAAAAAGTGCATTTAGGTACAGATGGAGGCTTATGTTCAAGGTCCAATGTATTTCTCTTTCTCTTATGTACAATATATATATATATATACATATATATATTTAAATTTCAAACACAAGTTTAATATAAATCTCACACTATAAGAAAACATTAATGTTGTATCTACTGCCTTTATAAAAAATTAAACCATACTTTCAACTTCAAAAATTTTTTTAGGTAAATTTTCAAAAATGCAGCTATCAGGTTTTGCCCAGCAATCTTGTCTACTTCCCATATCCAGGTGGATGACTATATGTTTTTCTTTGGGTTCATCTTCTTATTTAGCTTATCTAGGATCACAAAGTATATGCTCAATTCCTTTATTTATGGCTAGAAACCAATTATGAGTGAGTACATCCCATGTTCATCTTTTTGGGTCTGGGATACCTCACTCAGGATAGTGTTTTCTATTTCCATCCATTTGCATGCAATATTCATGAAGTCATTGTTTTTTACCGCTGAGTAGTACTCTAATATGTATATATTCCAAACTTTCTTCATCCATTCTTCCATTGAAGGGCATCTAGGTTGTTTCCAGGTTCTGGCTATTACAAATAATGCTGCTATGAACATAGTTGAACAAATGCTTTTGTCATATGATATGGCATCTCTTGGGTATATTCCCAAGAGTGGTATTACTGGATTTTGGGGTAGGTTGATCCCGAATTTCCTGAGAAATCGCCATACTGATTTCCAAAGTGGTTGCACAAGTTTATATTCCCACCAGCAATGGATGAGTGTGCCCTTTACTCCAAAACCTCTCCAGCAAAGGCTATCATTTGTGTTTTTGATTTTAGCCATTCTGACAGGTGTAAGATGGTATCTCAAAGTTGTTTTAATTTGCATTTCCCTGATCACCAAGGAGGATGAGCATGACCTTAAGTGTCTTTTGGCCATTTGAATTTCTTCTGTTGAGAGATCTCTGTTCAGTTCAGTGCCCCATTTTTTAATTGGGTTAATTAGCATTTTAAAGTCTAGTTTCTTGAGTTCTTTATATATTTTGGAGATCAGACCTTTATCTGTTGCAGGGTTGGTGAAGATCTTCTCCCTGGGAACTTGGGGGTGAGGTGGCATGGGGCTAAGGGGAAATGGGGTGAGAAACGTGAGAAGGGGAGAATGGGGGGAGCTTGGGGGGATGCACCCACCCACTGTTACAGTGGAACTGATCTATTGGGACCTCACCAAGACCAGCGGGACTGGGACTGAATAAGCATGGGATGAAACCCGACTTTCTGAACGTGGCAGACAATGAAGGCTGATGAGAAGCCAAGGTCAATGGCACTAGGTTTCGATCCTAATACATGAACTGGCTTTGAGGGAGCCTAGCCTGTTTGGATGCTCACCTTCCTGGTCCTGGATAGAAGTGGGAGAACCTTGGACATCCCGCAGGGCAGGGAATCTGGACTGCTCTTCATTCTCGAGAGGGAGGGGGAAAGGTGTGGGAGGAGGGGGAGGGAAATGGGAAACGGGGAGGAGGCGGAATTTTTTTTTCAACAACTAAAAAAAATAAACAAAAAAATAAATAAATGAAAATAAAAATAAATAAATTGCTAGTAGGTTCTTCTACTCAGATAGCATCTTGAAATATCAACCCATATAATCACTCTCATTTTTTGTGTACTGCTAAATTAATTTTACATTAAAGTAATATTTAACAGAAAAAAATGTAGCTATCAGACAAAACCTGAACAATTTGTTTTCATTATGAATTTGATTTTTCTAGTCTCTCTGTATTCCTCTGTAGATGACTATATTTTTATATTTTGTGTAAAAATGTAGAAACAGTAATAGTTTTGGGCAGGATGATTGCAACAGAACATATTCCCAATATTTATTCAGTAGACCATCAAATAATGATGAATATATGAGAATGGAAATGTAAATGAGTATCCCTGCTCCTGGTACTAAATATGTATCATTTGTAAGAGAGTAGCCATGAAGAGAAAGAACATTCTTTCTTTTTAAAAAGTATTTTTTCATTGATTAAAGTATGAAAATAATATGCACTTATCCTTTCATTTCCTGACCAAATTACAAAATTTTTAATCACTAGTTACCTGCCCTCTTTTATATATTATCTTGTGAAGGCACTCTTACTAAAGACATAAAGTTTATTTATTACAGTGTTTGTTTTCTATTTTGTTCACTATCTTATCCAAGTTGCTTCCTTTACAATTCCTATTATAGGGTCTAAGATATTTCTAGCTAAAGGTTCTTGGGCCCAATAATTGTGTCAGGTATTGATTTTGTCTTATGGAATTGTCATTAAATCCAATCAGTGTTTTTTTATACCATGATTTTCCTGTCACTACTTGTTACAGTTAGAATGCTTTACAAGACTGGTCTTTATTATAACTCCTGTGTTCTTGATAATTTTTGTGTCTTTTTAAATTACAATTGATGGTTGTTATAATACGGACAATCAGTTTTCTTTAGGCATTGGCCCCTGGTACGCTGGTCCCTAGTAGATTGGACTCTCACCCACATGTGTAAGGGCAGTACAAACTAGATTCAGTGGAATAATTAAAAATGGTGAAAATAAAGTCTGAAGAGTTTGGTGGTGAAAGATCTGAGAAGAATTATAGGAATGAGTGTGGTGCACAAAGTAAAAAACATTGTAACACTCAAGAAATTCTGAAAAGTGTACGTCAAGCATTCCATTAAAATATAAAACAAGTATCCAGGCATAGCAGCACATAGTTTTAATCCCAGTGATTAGAGGCAGAGGTAGGCAGATTTCTGATTTTGAGCCCAACATGATGTACAAAGTGAGTTCCAGAACAACCAGGGCTACACAGAGAAACCCTATGCAGAAAGATTCTTCTCTCTCTCTTTTTGTCTCTCTCTCTCATTATTGTCTTATTTATTATTGTTTTATTATGTATTTGTTTATATTTGTGTGTGTGTGTGTTGTGTGTAAAATGATGGATGAATCAGCAATTAAGAGCATTGGATGTCCTTTCAAATGATGTGAGTTCAGTTCCTAGCAGTGCATGTTGGTCCACAACCATCTCTAATGCCAGTTCCTGGAGATCCGATACCCTCTTTTTTGTGTATTAATGTGGTCATTTTGGGAGAAATTTTAAGGGGTTTTGAAGAGATTAATTCATTAGTTTTTAGATGTTTAGAAAGATATAAAATCTTTACTTAGGTCAAATTATATTATACAACATTTGGCTTATTTTGAGAGTAAATTGTTATAAAAAGAATATTAGGTATTATAAAGACTAGAGATGCAATACTCTGTAACAATTCTTAATTTTAATCCATGGATATTGCTAATACTTAATATTACTTAAAAATAACAACATAGACTACTGCACCTTTATTAATCTAATCCAACATAGTATATCTAGGGTTTATCCAAAAAATATTTTCAAGGGAAAGTTTTAGTCATTAAAACTCCTGATAAAATAAAAATAGTTGATACTTTTACCATACAAAAAGATATCAAAAATACATAAAATAATCATTAAAAATATAAGGAAATTTATATATCTCTTAATGGACATCTCTTTTAAATAATTCTGTCATTATGAAATAAAAATATAACAAATTGAGTTAAAAGTATTATGTTGAAGAGATACTGCTGTGGAATATTAATTTATGATGTGATACACTTGTTTATGATGTGGAATTTTTTTGGTGATGCTAAGATGTGTTGCTTTCTTTTGTGTTGTATTTGTTTAACTCTAAAGCTGTGTTCCTGGTTGTACTTATAAGGAGCTGATCAGCTAAAAATTAGGCAGTAGAGAAAAATAGGATGGACAGTTAGATATTATCTATATCTCTTCCATTATTTATCTGTTTAGCTGGTCATCATGTATGTACTGCAAGTTCCATAGCCTGAGAGCTGCTAACATAAATTAACCAAACTGTCTCAAGGCTTACTGACTGTTTTTCTAATATACACATCATAGCTGTAAGGATGGCTATGACATTGCTCAGGCTTTGAAAACAGCTAAGAGATTATAGCAAATATCCACTGAAATGGAAATAAAGCTCATACTGTAATGTTTAAACTAATTTTTAAGCGCACACAGTAAATAAAAACCAATATAGCTCCCCAAAGAGATGAGCAGATGTCATTACTACAACCTCTGACATCATGAAAAATATTATTTTATAGAAATGTGTTTTTTACTAAAGTAGTTTGACTGATGTGTAAAATGAAACATGAAAATTGAGGAAAGGAAAAAATATTTTATTATTTCTTCCTCAGGTTCATGCTCCTTTTCTTCCCCTAATAATAGTCCACTTACACCACTTTATTTTCCTATGGTGCTTCATGACCTAGTTGAATGCATTTCACAAGACAAAAACCATATTAATGTTATATACCGTATTCACATGTAGACAAAGACAACTTGTTTGGTTCTTGACCACTCAGAACTGAATAATCACATAGAAACTATATTAATTGCCACACTGTTTGGTCTTCTTATCAACTTGTTCAAAGTTTGGTCCCCAGATGCCCAAGATCACAACAAATACATGCCTCAAAAGATTACACTTATTTTTCAAGTTTCAATATTATACATATCCTTCTAATATGTATTTTGAATGTATTTCAAATATATTTTGAGGTAATATAGACAAATACTTGCTTTAAGGGAATATACAAAGAGAAGGGACTATTAAGTCTTTAGTTCACTCAAATAGTTCTGATTGGTTAAAAAAATTCTATGTGTTTTCCTTGTGCCATGTCTGTGTGTTTGAATTAGTTGCTTATTAAAATTAAGGGGATAAGCTGGGCGGTGGTGGCGCACGTCTTTAATCCCAGCACTCGGGAGGCAGAGGCAGGTGGATCTCTGTGAGTTCGAGGCCAACCTGGTCTACAAGAGCTAGTTCTAGGCCAGGAACCAAAAAGCTATGAAGCAACCCTGTCTCGAAAAATAAAAAAAAAATTAAGGGAATAATATATCAGGACCATATTAATGACTTAAAAGCTAAAATTTTACAGCTTTAAACATGCTTATTACAGTACAATGAGAGGCATTACGAAGTAATTCCTTATAATACTTACAATACTTTGATCACAAAAATTTGTGTCACTTGGCATTCTATCCCCTTATGAAAATGGAGGTATTTTTATATTCAAAGACTAAATAGATTACATCTTTTTCTCAATTTTGGCTCTTCCATATTTTTTTCTTTTCTGCCATATACTTCTATTTCCCACAATTCCTCATCATAAAGGTAACTAGTGATAACAGACTTGAATACTATAACTGTTTTTTGAGGCAGGTTTTTTTCTGTAGCTTTGAAGCCTGTTCTGGATCTAGCTCTTGTAGATCAGACTGGCCTCAAACTCAAAGAGATCTGCCTGCATCTGCCTCACTAATGCTGGGATTAAACATTATTTTCCACAACCACCCAAACAAAATGATTTATTGAATGTGATGAATACAAGGGGATAAACAAATGTAAGTATTCCATATATTCTTCATGATCCAGTCAATTTCATGAGTTCCCCAGACATTCATTCTTCAACGCTCCATCTGAAACAACATATATCTTCCCACTTCTTAAAACCTGGGTGGTTTTGACTTCAATAGATTGTCTTGACTTTGAGGCAAAAATGAGTAAGACCATGCTCCTGCCTCCTCAGATTTCTCTAGAGATAGATCTCTGGTTTGACATACTCTTCCTGGTGCTACTTTTGGAGCATAAATTCCAGTCTAAATTACTCAGATCATTCAGAGGTGCTCCACCTCATATGAAATATTGGCAACATAAGAATTACTATGGTCCAAGCATTATACATTGAGAGTACAGCTGACAACTCTAGGGTAACACCCATTTTGCAAGGCATTGGTGACCATTAGAATAGTTATCTGGTGCTGTGGGAGCAAATTCTCCTCCTTAAGCCAATATCCTTTAAGATACCGGCCCACTTGGTCATGCTCTTATACTGTAAATGCAGCTGTAAAGCTCCACTTTCTCTCTTGCTTCTGGCTCTCACTTCTGGCTTCTAGACTCTGTTACTGTTCATGCAGAGGACTATTATTTAGAACAGTGATCTCTAAGTTTCCCCTCGATAAATAACCCTTTATTATTCCTAATTCTGAACTGGTGTGGGATTATTTTGTGACTTCCGCCATCATCTGGCACCCAGTTATTCAGTTTTAGAATCTAATCCTAGGGGCTGAGTGCCTGTACATCATCTGCCAGGCTCAGAGCATGCCCAGCTTCGTGTGAGTCTTCCCTCAGCCTGCTTAGTCATGTATGGCCTGTGCACAGTAACAGCAGCAGCTTTTCTTGTTACAGATTGGACACAGCTCTTTATATTTATTCACTGCATGCCTCAGAGCAGCTTCAAATGCCCACACACTCTCCTTGGTGCCTGTACCTGCTACTGTACACAGTGGAAACTCAGAAGAGACACAAGCTTTCCCGGGTGCCTCTGTTATCTTGTTATTCCTGTGCTTGTGTGGCTGCTGACCATTATGGAACCACTGTGGAGCACACAATCTGAAATTTTTGTTAAATACCTTTTTTCTTTTTTATTACTTTGTAAATAATACCAATCAAAATTTCTACTTCCTCCCCACCTCCCACTTCCCTCCCGCTCCACCACACACCCTATCCCCTCCCCCTCTACTCCTGAGAGAGAGCAAGGTACACTGCCCTATGGTAAATCCAAGGCCCTCCCCTCTACATCCAGGTTTAGTAAGGTATACATCCAAATAGAATATGATTCCAAAAAGCCAGTAGATACAGTAGAGACAAATCCCAGGACCATTATTGTTGGGCTCACTGTCTGCCCCAGTTCTCAGGTCCATTCAGAGGATCCAGTTTGACCCCATGCTCGTTCAGTTTTAGTCCAGCTGGATTTGGTGAGCACCCTTTAGCTCAGGTACACTGTCTCAAGGGGTGGACCAACCCTTGTGGTCCTGACTTCCTTGTTCATATTCTACCTCCTTCTGCTCCTCAAATGGACCTTGGGAGCTCAGTCCAGTGCTCCCATGTGGGTCTCTGTCTCTATCTTCATTTGTTGCCATATGAAGGTAATATTCAAGATAGTCATCAGTCTGATTACGGGGCAAGGTCAGTTCAGGCACCCTCTCCTCCACTGCCCAGGGTCCTAGCTGGGATCATTTCCTTGGACTCCTGGGAACCCCTTCAGAGCCAAGCCTTTTGCCAAACCAAAATGACTCTGTCAATTAAGATATCTCTTTTTTTGCTCCTATATCTGTCTTTCCTTCATCTCAACCATCCCACATCCCCAAGCTCTCCCCAACCCTCCACTTCTCCCCTCTCTCTCACCCTCTCTGATTCTCCCACCCCCGTGCTCCCAACTTTTGCCTGGCAATCTTGTCTGCTTCCAATTTCAAGGAGGATCTGTATATGTTTTTCTTTGGGTTCACCTTGTTATTTAGCTTCTATAGGATCATGAACTATAGGTTTAATGTCCTTTGTTTATGTATTGAATCCACTCATGAGTGAGTCCATACCATATTCATATTTTCAGGTCTTGGTTATCTCTCTCAGGATAGTGTTTTCTATTTCCATCCATTTGCATGCAAAATTCAAGATGTCATTGTTTTTTTATCGCTGAGTAGTACTCTAATGTGTAATTGTACCACATTTTCTTTATCCATTTTTCGATTGAGGAGCATGTAGATTGTTTCCAGGTTCTGGCTACTACAAATTATGCTGTTATGAACAAATGCTTTTGTAGTGTGAATGGGCATCTCTTGGGTATATTCTCAAGAATGGTATTGGTATATCCTGAGGTAGGTAGACTCCCAATTTTCTGACAAACTGCCACACTGATATCCATAGTGGTTGCATAAGTTTTCATCCCCACCAACAATGGATGAGTGTTCCCCTTACTACACATCCTCTCCAGCATAAGCTATCATTGGTGTTTTTGATTTATCCATTCTGACAGGTGTAAGATGGTGTCTCAAAGTTGTTTTGATTTGCATTTCCCTGATAGCTAAGTAAGCTGAACATGTCTTTAAATATCTTTTGGCCATTTGAACTTCTGTTGAGAATTCTCTGTTCAGTTCAGTATCCCATTTTTAATTAGGTTATTTAGAATTATAACGTATAGTTTCTTGAATTATTTATATATTTTTGGAGATCAGACCTTTGTCTGATATGGGGTTGGTGAAGAACTTCTCACATTCAGTAGATTGCCTTTTTTTTTTAATGACTGTGTCCTTTGCTTTACAGAAGCATCCCAGTTTCAGGAGGTCCCATTTATTCATTGTTGCTCTTATAGTCTGAGATACCAGGTGTAACACCCAATTTAGTGTTACACCCTCAGTACAGTTCGCGCGCCCCTGTACCAAACACGAGTGGAGCGAGGGCCTGGAGATTGAAAAGAACACACAAAGAGACCAGGGTCATTCGAAAGGAGATCAGCCGAATGCCAGTTTATTCAGCATTGGGGGAGTCCTTATCTACCTAACTGCAGCACCAGGATCTCTGCCCAGGCATGTGGGAAATTACCATATTAACAATAGAGTAAATGCCCTGCAGCTAACCACCAGGCAGGGCAGGAAGAGCACAGAAACACACAGGAAGCTTAGTTAGTTGATCATAAACTGTCTGAATGCACCCCAGGAATAAGGGAGACCAGGGCCCTACAACTAGGGTTGTATGTAGGACATGGTCTCCTGTGCACATGTATTGCAAGCTACTTCCCACTTTCTATTCTATCAGGTTCAGTGTGGTCACATTTATATTGAGGTCTTTAATCCATTTGGACTTGAGTTTTGTGCATGATGATAGATATGGATTTATTTTCATTCTTCTACAGGTTGACATCCAGCTATGCCAACACTATTTGTTAAAGAGGCCTTTTTTTTCCATTGTATAATTTTAGCTTCGTTGTCAAAAATGAGGTGTTCATAGGTTTGTGGATGAATATCTGGGTCTTTGATTCGAATCCATTGGTCAATGTCTCTGTTTTTATGCCAATACCAAGCTGTTCTCTTTCGAGTGGCTTTGTCAAAGAGTTTGATGTAAAGGATGGTAATGTCTCCAAACATTCCTTTATTGTATAAAATTGTTTGGGTTATCCTGGGTTTTTTGTTTTTCCATATAAAGTCGATTATTGTTCTAGCAAAAACCGTGAAGAATTTTGTTGGGATTATGATGGGGATTGCATTGAATCTATAGATTGCTTTTGGTAGTATTGCCATTTTTCCTATGTTGATCCTACCAATCCAAGAGTATAAGAGATGTTTCCATTTTATGGTATCTTCTTCAATTTCTTCTTCAAAGACGTAAAGTTCTTATGAAATAGATCTTTTACTTCCTTGGTTAGTGTTATCCCAAGATACTTTATGCTATTTGAGGCTATCATGTGTTGAAATAAGAGCGGCCAGGGCTGCGTCCCCAACACCCCGGCCGCCTGCTCGGCTAGCTTATGCCCGAAATAACAACACACAAACTGTATTCATTTAAACACTGCTTGCCCATTATATCT
>JABTXL010006406.1:23855-72909 GCA_025134845.1 Neodon shergylaensis
ACTTAACCAATGAAATCAACAGATTGATATACGACACTCCCACATCAATCATGAAAGGTGATGTTTCTCTGATTTCCCTCTCAGCTTCTTTATCCTTTGTATATAGGAGGGCTACTGTTTTTTGTGTTCATCTTATATCCTCCCATATCACTGAAGGTACTTAACAGCTGTAGGAGTTCACTGGTAGAGTTTTGGGGCCATTTATGTATACTCTCATATCATTTGCAAATAACAAAAGTTTGAGTTCTTCCTTTCCAATTTGAATCCCCTTGATCTCCTTATGTTGTCTTATTTCGATTGCTAGAACTACAAGAACTACGTTGAAGAGATATGGACACAGTGGACAGCCTTGTCTTGTTCCTGATTTTAATGGAATTGCTTTGAGTTTCTCTCCACTTAATTTGATGTTAGCTCTCAGCTTGCTGTATATTGCTTTTATTATATTTAGATATGATCTAATATAATATTCCTAATCTCTCCAAGACCTTTATCATAAAAGGGTGTTGAATTTTGTCAAGTGCTTTTTCGGCATCTAATGAAATGATCATATTTTTTTTCTTTCAGTTTATTTATATGATAGATTACATTGATAGATTTTCATATGTTGAACCAGCCCTGCATCCCTGGGATGAAGCCTACTTGATCATAATGGATGATTTTTTGATGTGTTCTTTGATTTGGTTTGAAGGTATTTTATTCAGAGTTATTGCATCAATATTTATGAGTGATATTCATATGTAATTCTCTTTCTTGGTGGAGTCTTTGTGTGGTATTTGTATCAGGGTAACTGTAGCTTCATAAAAAGAGTTTGGCAATGAATCTTTTGTTTCTATTATGTGGAGCAAATTAAGGCATATAGGTATTAGCTCTTCTTGGAAGTTCTGGTAGAATTCTGCATTAAAACCATCTGGCCCTGGAGTTTTTTTGATTGGAAGGTTCTTGATGACAGATTCTATTTCATTATGACTTATAGGTCTATTTAAATTGTTCACCTGGTCTTGGTTTAATTTTGGCAAATGGTATTTATCTTTAAAAAAAAAAGTCCATTTCTTTTCCATTTTCCAATTTTGTGGAGTACAGCCTTTTGTAGTAAGACCTAATGATTCTCTGAATTTCCTCGATGTCTGTTGTTATGTCCCCCTTTTCATTTATGATTTTGTTAATTTGGATGTTCTCCATCTGCCTTTTGATTAGTTTGAATATGGGTTTATCAATCTTGTTGATTTTTCTCAAAGAACCAGCTCTTTGTTTCATTGATTCTTTGGATTGTTTTCTGTGTTTCTATTTTGTTGATTTCAGCCCTTAGATTGATTATTTCCAGTCTTCCACTCCTGGGTGAGTCTGGTACGTTTTTATCTAAAGCTTTTAGATGTGCTGTTAAGTCTCTAATGTGAGCTTTCTCCATTTTCTTTATGTGGGCACTTAATGCTATGAACTTTGCTCTTAGCACTGCCTTCATAGTGCCCCATAGGTCTGGGTATGATGTGTCTTTATTTTTCATTGAATTCAAGGAAGACTTTAATTTCTTTCTTTATTTCTTTCTTGACCCAGGGGGTGGGGCGGGATGGGGGTAAGGGGAGATGGGGAGAGAAAAGTGAGAAGGGGAGGATGGGGGGAACTTGGGGAAACAGGATGATTGGGATAAAGGAAGGTTGGATAGGGGAGCAGGGAAGCAGAAATCTTAGTTAAGGGAGCCACCTTAGGGTTGGCAAGAGACTTGAACCTAGAGTGGCTCCCAGGAGCCCAAGGCTTTGTCCCCAGTTAGTTCCTTGGGCAGCTGAGGATAGGGAACCTGAAATGACCCTATCCTATAGCAATACTGACGAATATTTTGTATATCATCATAGAACCTTCATCTGGCGATGGATGGAGATAGAGACAGAGACCCAAACGGGAGCACTGGACTGAGCTCCCAAGGTCCCAATGAGGAGGAGGGAGAACATGAGCAAGGAAGTCAAAACCACGAGGGGTGCACCCACCCACTGAGAAAGTGGGGCTGATCTATTGGGAACTCACCAAGGCCAGCTGGACTGTGACTGAAAAAGCATGGGATTAAACCGGACTCTCTGAACATGGCGAACAATGAGGGCTGATGAGAAGCCAAGGACAATGGCACGGGGTTTTGATCCTACTTCATGTTCTGGCTTTGTGGGAGCCTAGCCAGCTTGGATGTTGGGGGGAGGACCTTGGACTTTCTACAGGGCAGGGAACCCTGACTACTCATTGGACTGGAGAGGGAGGGGGAGAGGAGTGGGGGGAGGGGGAGAAGTGTGGGAGGAGGGGGAGAGAAATGGGAGGCTGGGAGGAGGCGGAAACTTTTTTTTTCATTTCTCAATAAAAAATTTAAAAAAAAAAGACACCGTCTCACTTGGTTGTGATCCCTTATCCTGTAAATGCAGATGTAAAACGTCACACACTCTCTCTTGCTTTTGGCTTTCACTTCTGGCTGCTAGGCTCTGTTCCTTTAAGTGCTGTGGACTGTTACCTAGGAATGTGATCTCTAAGTTTCCCCTAACTAAATAACCCTTTATTATTCATAATTCTGAATTAGCGTGAGTTTATTTTGTGACTTCTGCCATCAATCTGTCATTTCAGTAAAACGCTTGTGAATTCATAGCTTTCTCCCTTTTCCATAGTGGATATCATACCAAATAACCTCAGCAGAATATTAGTCATTTATTGAGCATAACTCCTTTCTTTACTGGTGACTTTTCCTCCACTCTGTTATGAATGTACTCACTCAGTCAAAGAAACCTTTGTTCTCATACACAAATCCACATGAAGTTGCTCCTCACAAATATCCTTTGTGGCAGGACATCTGACAAGAAGAGAAGCCTTGCAAATAGTCTACATGGGAATCCAAAAAGACAGACACTGAGCAAATAGGGCAGCATTGATAAAGACTGGGTGGCCCTAAATTCTCTAACAGTCATTTTAGGAGACTGTAACCTTCTCACCTTTGCTCTGCTTTAACTGGCTATTGAAATTCTGTACTTACCTTCACCTCAGTTTTATTTGAAGCAAGATCTTAGTATAGGAAATTAAGTTTGTGACTTTACCCATAGAAATATGGGGGGGGGGGAGCTTGGAATGAAGATCCAACCACAGAAAAAGTAATTCCTTCTTACCCGGGTGCCAGAAAGAACCCTGCCACTTAGCCAACAGCTGGAAAGTGCAGTCTGCAAAGTCTTTTAATTTAAAAAGTGAAAATGCTATTGCAAAACATCTGCCATCACTTCCCTCCTATGGTGCACGCTGGTCGCCATGGTTACCACAAAACTGGAGTGACAGATGCATTTTGCTGCATGAAACTGAACTAAGCCTTCTGAATGAGTGTGACAGTTATATGACTTGATCTGTGGGGGGTTGGCAGTGAGACCAGAATTCATCCTGGATACATAGTCAGGCATTATGGAGCACATTTTATATGGTGAGATACCTTCCTCAGCCTCAATACAATGAAGAAAGACTTGGTCCTACCTCAACTTGGTATATCAGACATTCTTCACTCCTCAAAGGTGGCCTTACACTTTGTGAGGAGTGGATGGAGGTGAAATGAAAGAAGGTAGAGGGGTGGTAGGAAGAGGGACAGAAAAAATGGGACTAGTATTTAAAATGGATAAGAAATAAGAAAACACCAAAAAAAAAGAAATAGGAACAACAGGAGGAAAATATTCAAAACAACCAGAAAATATTAGCATTGATATGTTTCTCCCATCACTAAATGTGAACATAATTAGGAATTAAACTTGGAGTAAAAATAGTAACAAAAGCTTCATAGAGAAAAAAAGAACTATTTATTCATAAGAAAATATAAACATTTAGTGAGTAAAACAGTTTGAACATTAAGAAATCAATAAATATTCTTTATACACTGAATAAACAAAGGCTAGTTGAACATACAATATTTATATAAATAAAATGAAATTTAAGTCAAAATCATAAAATTTGGCAAATATGGTAATTATATAGTAAAGGAGACAATTATCAAAGAAATATGTCTCAGGTTTCTGTCTGTTTTACATGATAATTTGGCATTATGAAGCAGAAAAAAAGATTTAAGATCAGAATGGGTTGTCACTCAATTTTAGTCCCATTGTTCATGATTGCCAAGAATGCCTCTGTTCACCATTCTCATGAAGCAATTTTATTGTTATTGCAGCTGAAGAGAACTGAGTTCATGCCCTTTGAGGTATAGCCCAGGCAGGCACTCATGCTCCAAGTCCCTCAGATGCAAGCAATACTCTTGGGTTTCTCAGCAGCTCTCTATTCAAAAGGATAAGTAATATATTTTTCAGATGGGCCACCACAAGCAAGGATGTTTTTGTTAAGGTCTGAATCACTGTGGGAGGAGCATGTGTAGCTTGCATGCAGTAATATACTCCTAAATCCTCAGGCTCCACTCTGCTGATCTTGAGTGTGAAATCTGTACCTGACCCACTGCCACTGAACCTGTCTGAGACTCCAGAAAGTCAATTGGAAACCTTGTATATTAAGAGTTGCAGAGACTGCCCTGGCTTCTGCAAGTACCAGTGCAAATAGGTGTTTCCATCACTATATACAAGGCTCTGACTAGACCTGCAGGAGATGGAGGCTTGATCTCCAATGCTGACAGGCAAGGAGGTTGGAGTTTGGGTCATTGCAACATCACCTGTGGAAACTGAAATAAAGACAGAGAAGTAAAAATTTAAAGACTCACTTCATGAACAATCTTTATGTACTCTATTTGAAATGTATTACAAGTGAGATGTTTATTTACTTACAATTATTTATACACTAAAATTCCCTTATTGACTAACTGACTGAATTGGAAGTTCTAAGAAATTTCAAAGCATGAATTATACCATCCCATTTCATCCATGTCATAATCTTCTTGGTAGAATAGGATCTCTCTGATCTGAAACCTCCCTCTATTAAATGTAAACCTCATAGGAAATATCCTGTAGGATAAGGCCCATCTGCCTTACAAAAGTGGGAAGCAGGGATCATCCTCCATACCCATTCTCCTATCTCATTTCCCTCTGTCCTCACCAGGAATCCAGAAGAACATCAGCGGTAACAGCCAAACAGGCAACTTCATTTTGACGAAGCAGTCTGAGAAGACTAATTAGTTATCAAAGTATGCCAGCTGAGGTTTATCTTGGACTAACAAGGGTGGGGCCTCCCTAGAGAACAATATGCAAAGTTCTGAGTTAGTGCTATGGTATAAATAGAGGGAAGAGAAATCCAGGCATTACATGATTGCAAAAATCATATAACAAAATTTTTATGTTGGGGGTTACAATTGAAAAATAAATGTGGTACTTGAAAAGAAAAGAATATGATAAAAACTATCAATCTACATGACACTATACACTTAAAATGACAGGAAGGCTGGAAGGAATGAAATTAAAGACATGTATACAATCATTCCTCATAAGTTGAATAACAATGCTTTTGCTTCTCTTTCATCATTTTATGAAGAAATATGCATCTTTTATGAATGCTAAATGTAGAACTTAGGAACTGTCGTTCCTGTGGCTTATTTAATTTTCTCTATAGGAGCACAAAATTAATAACCATGTAAGGAAGGCATGTCTTAAATGTTTAAAAGTGATTATATTAAAAATAATTGTCAAAGAAAACATTGAGGAATCTTGGAATGGAAGTATGGATCCCTGATGTTTGTGGCTACTGGTATGTCAAAGGTGAATTTCAACTCACCTTTTTTGATTTATATGAATTAAGTATAAATAATTTTATTTAGCAATTATAGCTCAGTGAAATTATATTTTCTCATTTATTACATGTTCATATGTATGTGGGGGGCATGTTCATTTCATAGCACACAAGTAGAGGGCAAGGGAACAACATTTTAAACCATCCCAAACCTCTAAAATTAACAGAAACATATTACTGCCTGGACAGTCACCCAAAATTTTCTGTATCATTGCAGGCACCCATCTTCAGCCTACTGGCCCAGTAGACTTTTCCATGAAGCAGGAAATTTCAAAGACATTCCCACCTTTATTAGCAGTTTGTCAGTTGCTTCCTTCTGTGTTTTGCAGAATGTCTGATAGACTATTTCATAAACCAGGAACCCTGAAGGACTGTCTCACCTTTTTTAGGCAGCTACAAAAATCACTTTTCTTTGGGTCCTCAAGTCCAATGAAACAGTTCAGGCAAGAGCAGTTTCTTTCCCAGATTTTCCATCTCCATCGTTCCCTCAGTTTGTGTTTTCTTCATTACTTCCATTTCATTCTTCAAGTCTTCCCTTACCGCTTCCCTTACCTGTTTGATTGCTTTTTCTTGTTTCTCTTGGTTTTCTTGGGTGTCTTTGAGCGATTTAATCACTTCCTCTACCTTTTTGTTTGTAATCTCTAGTTGTTTATGGCAGTTTTTCACCTCCTGTTTAAGGTCCTCTATTAATTTCATATAATTGACTTTTGAGTCGATTTCTTCTAATTCTTCTGGAGTAGGGTGTACAATTCTTCTTGTTTCGTGATCCCTGGATTCTGGTGATGTCATGTTGCCTTTCAGGTTGTTGGAGGAATTCTTGCATTGGCGCCTTCCCATCTCTTCCTTCAAATGGAGCCAGGAGAGGCCTGGTGTCTTGGTCCAGACTTTGCTGTGACTGACTCTCTGAGTGTATCTCCTCAGTGTAGAAGCAGGAACCATTCCCGTCCAGATGAAACTCGTCAGCTCCGAAACATGGAAGCCTGATAATCCAATGACCCGTGGACAAATGGGTGAACTTGGAGGGCAGGGCGGGGTCAAGTAGAAGACAGGAGAGGCTGCTGGGCAAGCTGAAGGTGCCCAAGCTCCCTTCGGGGGTCCTGAGGCCTGTCCGGTAGGCAGGCACTCACCTCTCTGGGTGGGTAGCCTTAGTGTAGGAGCAGAAAACTGTTCCTGAGCAGAGGACCTTGCAGATCATGCAGGCTTGGGGGAGGGGAGATCGTGTGTAAGAAAGACAGCCTGCAGAAGGAGCTGGGGGAGGGAGGTTTGTGCTCTCTTCTGGGACAATCCACCCCTGGATAGCACACACTCACCTGTCCAGATGGAGCTCCTCAGCACCTCTAGGGACGTGATTTGTATTAGCAAGTACAGTGAGATGGTTTATAGAAGACACATGAGCAGAGACACTAATTGTATTTAAAATTTGTGATAAAGGTTCAAAGTAATGAGATGGTAACCCAAAGTAGCTTAGATAGAAAGTGAGATGCTAATTCTAAAATTCATGAGGATGTGTGTGGGACCTACAAGGAGCCAAAACAATCCTTAACAAGATTAAAGTTATCTGTGAGGGGTGATAGCTCATACCTATAATCTCAGTACTCATGGAGACTGAGACAGGGTGCCTCGATGACATTGTGACCCAGCCGGTGAGGGCTACAAAGAAAGATGCAGTCTCACAAGAGCCACAATCAATCAAGGAGATCAGAGCTAGAGTTAGGGTCTTTAAAGTGAGAAAATAATAGTTTTAAGAAAGAAACTCATATAAAAATGTATATACATGTATGTATTTGTGTATATGTATGTGTATGTCCATATGTATATGTACATTTGTGCACACACATATGAGTTGTTGTTAAAGGGACATAGGAGTAGTATAAAATAACCATTGGAAGTTTAAAAAATTACAAGAAAATGTATAATTATGTCAATATTTTAGTTAAACATAAAAAGAACTTTGCATGTATAACTATACAACTCTATATGCATATGCATATATATAGCATTACATAACTATATAGATTAGTATCCCATAAATTTACCATGCCTATATAAAGATTAGAAAATGGATATTAATAAAACTCATTTAAAGAAAAAAAAAGAAAACATAGATTAATATTCCTCCAATTTTAGAAAAAATGCATAAAATAAAAGATGCTTCTAAGAAAAATATTAAAAGGTATTATCAAGACAGTCACAGAGTGTACAGAGGTTGTATAAATGCAGGACATAACAGTTGTTGTTTTTTGAAAGGTAGCAACTACCCTACCTTTAAAATGGTTAATTGACAAAGACGTGTGGGTAGAACAATGGCCTTTGACATCATAAAATAAATGGAGATTTAAGAAAGGATGGTACAAGAGCAACTAAATGTTCCATATATTGAAGAATCAACCAGTCCTCTGAATTCTCCTATATTTGTCATTAAAAGAAAATCTTGAATATGGAGAATGTTAACAGACTCAAAAGTTATAAATGAGGTCAACCAATGTGCTCTTTACTGCTTGGAATTACCTTTTCTTCTGTATAAACAAATGGATGCTCTATTATAGTGATTGACTTAAAATACTGCTGTTTATAATACCTTTACAAAAACAGGATAGAGAAAATTGCCTTCACAGTACCTACTTACAATAATTCTCAAACTGTTAGAAGGTATCAATGGAGTGTCATGTCACAATGAATTTTAAAAAGCAACACTTTCTGTCAATATTTTGTACAAAACACATTAGCAACAATTTATAAACAGTTTCCCCAATCAAAAAATATTACTATATGGATGGTATCTTATAGGTTAATTGAGAAACAGATACCTTAGAAAACTGAAAGGAAATTTAAGACTTCTTTAATTAACAGAAAAATAGACCTAGTTGAAATTGTGGATGCCTCTTACTAAGGCTGAAATTGTCTCATTATGGGTAGAAAATAAACAATGAAAAGAGCTTTCAACATTTTTTGGGAGAAACTAGCAGCCAATATTCCAAATGCTGGAGACTTCAAAATATGAAAAAAAAAACTAATTGGATTCTTCCTCATACAAGAAAGTTAACACCAGTTTCTGGAGCTCCTAAATTCTATTCTGTTGCAAATAAATAAGAAAGGGCAGGTTATAACTGAAAAATAAGTAAAGTGGCTCAAAATCCTTATGATTCAGTTCAAAGATCAGAATTACAAGGTATTTTCATGATGTTTTTAGATTTTGCAGAACCTCTTAATATAGTTACTAACTCTAATGTTGCAGAAAGTGTTGGCTTACATATTGAAAATACTGAACTTATTTCAGATGATTCAAAATTAACTTTGTTATTTAATCAATTGCAACTAGTAATCAGAAATAGAAGTCATCTATTGTATATGATACATATCAGATCCCATACAAGTCTACCACATCCTCTGGCACAGGTTATGATGAAATTAACCATATTTTAATAGAAAATGTGCTACAAGCCTAAGAATTTTATAAGAAACACCATGTTCACAACAAAAGGTTAGAAAAAAGATTATTTTTCTGTCACTTGGCAAGGAAACATGGAAATCAGAAGGAAATATCCTATTTGTTCGTTGTATAATCAAACTCAATTACATGTAATAAGTAACTCAGAGGATACTCAAAGTAACTAAATTTATCAATTGATCTAGGCAATGGTGGCACATGCCTTTAATCCCAGCACTCGGAAAGCAGAGGCAGGCAGTCTCTGTGAGTTCTAGGTCAGCCTGGTCTGCAAGAGCTAGTTACAAAATACGCTCTAAAACTACAGTGCAAGCCTGTCTTAAAAACCAAGAAAAAAATTATCAAATGACTATGTTTCATTTTGCAACATTTGGAAAATAAAAGTAGGTGCACAATACCATAAATACACATTCATGATTTCAATAGCTTACTGCCTAAAGTTGTGAAAGGATTGATTTCCTAATAGCACATTTGTTAGAAGTTATAACTAGTATGGGGATGCTTGTGCAAATTAAGGTTGACAATGCTCCAGCATAGGTTTCTAGTAAAATAAAACATTTTGTTATATATTACAACATAAAGCATATTACAGGTATACCACACAATCCCACATGACAAGCAGTAATAGACAGATCATCACAAAGCATGGTCAGTTGAAACCAACTTATAAAGAGTAATAAATTGCATTCATTTGATCTTACAGGAAAAATAAAAACAAAAAATTAGTATTTTCATATGGTAATCTGGCAAAGGCACACTTGCCTTACCAGCTTAAAATGAAAAATGAGTTTTCTTAAACCACATGTCTTAATTCCACATTTGAATTTTGGATTTTTTTCTTAAATAAACAGGATGTTCTTATTGTTTGGTATTAAAGACATAGTTAAGATATTTTAAGTATTTTAAGTAAATTCAAAGAGTTACTGCAGTTGAAACTTGTTTTCTAAAACTCCAAGAGTTGGGGTAATTTGGACATAAGACAAAACATTTGAACAGGATGATGATATCTTTACCCAGAAGAGACAGATTGATCTCCATAAATTAGTCTTCTAAATTCTTGAGTTACAGTGAACAATATGGCACATGCCTTTGATCCCACCAGCCAGGGACAAACCCCGTAATTGGTATATTTACAAACTAGAAAAATCACATAACCATATTTATAGATTATTATTAAAACCCTCTATGCAGTAACCAGAAAGGCATGTGATTTCCGAAGGGGGAAGGAACAAAGAACAGTTTTGTGACTGCCTGCAAGCTCTTCTCCATAAATGCAACCCTGAACAATATTGAACCAAATGATATTCTAATTATGGATATCATATACATTGGTGAACTGGCATCTTGGGACTTTTCATAAAGCAAAAAGGAATCCACCAACATTTTCATGTTGGCCTATATTGCAAGCATTTTCCTTATGTAGAAAATAAGTAGTCTCTCTTTAAGAAACAAATCTGAATATTTTTGAGTGTGCTCAATGATTTTTGCCTGCTGACCCTGATTTCCATAAGAATGTTGGCTGAGCAAGCCATGCAAAGCAAGTCACTAAGCAGCTTGCCTTCATGGCCTCTGCATCAGCTCCTGCCTCTGGGATCACACCTTCTCTGAGATCCTGCCCCACTTTCCTTCAATGATGAACAGCAATGCATGTGTAAGTCAAATAAAATCTTTTCTTTCCAGGTTGCTTTTTGGCCATGGTTTTTCATCACAGCTTTAGAAAACACTAAGACAATGAGTAATGAAGAACCTTGTACTCAGTCATTGCCAACTACCCTAGGGTCATAAGGGCACCCCTTAATATGATGAATTGGTTCCATACAAAGGCAGAATCCTTCACAGATTGAGCCATAGAAGGAAGGTATTACAGTTATCTATCTGAATTCCCTCATGACCAAGGTGTGATAGCAAAGGTGTCTGTGCCTTCCTTCACTGAGGAAATAGCTCAGTTGCCTATAATCCCCATTACTAAATTACTCACCCTTTCCCCAAAAGAGGCATCTAGAAACTGTGGAAACAAACAGAATTGTCACATTTGATAATGCATGGTTTACGGATGACTCATCAATTACTGATGGAACATAAGCTAAATAAAATGCAGCAGTTTACAGACTAGGGAATGGAATGGCTATTAATGAGGTAGGAACTATCAAATCAGCACAACACACTGAAGTAATAGCAACACTATTGGCTATAAATAAACAGCTAAGGAAGGCAAAAGAAAAGCTTATATCTTCTCTGATTGATGGTGTGTGAATAATTATACAGCTATATGGTCATCAAAATAGAAAAACACTAACTAGCAGATAAATGGCAAAGACATCTGGTCATGGGAGAAGTGAGTGGACATAGCAAAACCTTTCAAAACTTAGCAAAGACACAAACTTCTATGTAGCTCTACAGGAAAGACAGAGAAAATGTCTGTAAATAATAAAATAGTGGCCAAATTGGCATCATGTTTAATTAATACTAGAATACTAAAACTTGGCAGGGAATTAATTCACAATAAATCAGTAAGTATGACAGATTACACAGTTTAAAAACTTGAATAAAAAATAAGGGCAAATGAAGAACTGATCAAACCAGCACAACCCTATGAGAATTACTATTATAGGAATCCATAGCCAAGCTGTGGTTCACACTTTTAATCCCAGCATTTAGAAGGCATATGCCTTTCATCCCAACATGTGGGAGGCAGAGGCAAGCACAAAGATTTACAGTGCTTGAAATTTAAAAGTAATTTCAAAAGACAGGCTGAAATTCAAAGTGAATGCCATTTGAGATCTAAAAATAAATACACTTAAGCCTTAATTTGTATATAAAGAGAAATGAGAATATAGATATATTTACACACACATACAATTAATTTCAATATTTTAAAATTTGAAGATTATACTTTTTCTGTTGCCAAATGTCATTTTCCCCTAGGACAATATAACCTGCTAAAAAGGAACCCTCCAGAGCAAGACTGGCACAAGATTTTGCTTTTGTTTTTCAGAAGTATAAAAGCGTTCAACTAAAATATACAGGACAATTGAGACATCTGAAAAAAATTACCATATATATCATCAAGAAAAAAATGTTCCAAGAAAAAGAGCAAATTGGTCAAATGGTTATTTCCCACCTCCAGCAAGATACAATTTCCCAAATGCTTGTTTTTGCTGCCCTCTACAGACAAAAAAGGCAAACGATATTTAAGTGGTCCTACTTCAGTTAAAAGTTCAAAGTTGGCAGTGGAATTGGATCACGGCTCTTTTTTTTTTTTTTACCTGCATTGTGGAAATGCCACTAAACTGACAAACACTACCCAAAGATCAGCTTATAACTAGACTGCTCAGGACATTCAAATGCTGAGTTCATACGAGACTGCCACAAACATTTGGTATAACTTTGAGCTCATAAATATTTAATCATAATACTGGCAAATACAACTGAGCTGGATATTATGGAAGACCTGGCAGAATATCTTCATTATTGTAAACATCTTTACTATGTTAGAGTGTTGAAGGAGGGCACTTGTTGGTTCCTGGCTGCTCAGTCCCAAAATAATCACATAGAAATTGTATTAATTAAAACACTGCTTGGCTCATTAGCTCTAGCTTCTTATTGGCTAACTTTTATATTAATTCAACCTATTTTTATTAATCTTTATATCACCATGTGGCTGTGGCTTACTTGGTAAAGTTCCCAGCATCTATCTATCTCTTTGACTCCACCCTTTCTCCCAGCATACAGCCTAGCTTTCCCTGCCTAGTTCTGTTCTTCCTTGTCATAGACACAAAGTAGTTTTTTATTCATTAATCAATAAAAGCAACACATAGAAAGAAGGACCTCCCATACCATTAGAGTTAAATCTTTCCTGTTTTATTGAGATGAAAAGGGGGAATGTTACAGGACATTTGATATGGATGTAAATCCAGATATAATATTTATTGAAAAAAAACCTTTTCTATATGAAGTGTGGCTCAACACTAGCACACATCTTTAATCAAAGCGATTTTTGTTCAATATTGTAAAGAGATTAAATAAAGACAATCATAGGTCAAGAAGCAAGGGAAGCAACCAGGTGACAAAAAAATATAGTATGTAAGAGGGAGTCAGGAAGACAGAAAGAGAAAGAGAGAGAGAGACACATACACATACTTACATACACACATGCACATACACAAACACACACACACACACACAGAGTGTGTTGCAGAGGAAGTAGATGGGAAGGACATCCTGTCAGTTGGAGTAGTTTTGTTTGAACCATCATAGAAGAAATATTTTTCTGTGATGGCATCATAAGAGAAAGCAGCTGAATGCTTTCTCTGCTTCTCTCTGCTATCAGGTTTTCACCCCACTGTCTTGATCCTGAGTATTGGTAAAATCAAATGATTGAAATTTCATTAAAATTAACATATGGGTAAATCTGTGAAACATTTTTTCTGCCACACAAGTCTTTATTGGTAAAAGTCAAATGCTTGAAATTTAATTACAAACAATATATGGGATAATATATGAGACATTTTCTTGACTGATAATTGATATGGAAGGGTCCTATTGACTGACAGTGGTGCCATCTCTAGTCAAGTGGCACTGAAATATATAAGAAAGAAAACTGAGTAAACCATGAGGTACTGCCAGTATGCAGTATTCCTTCTGGTTCACTGCTTTAACTGCTCTTTCCAAGTTCCTGTTTTGACTTCCTTCCCTTACATTTTTGGTCAATGATGATCTGTAAGCCTTTCTGGACATATAGGCCAAATAAACTCTTTCCTCTGCAAAATGGTTTTGGTAGTTAATATTTCATCACATGAACAGAAACATAACTAGAATAAGGCATTTTACTCCTGCAGTTAAGTATATTTCTTAGTCCACCTCCTCTACTCCTCCCCTCTCCTCTTTACTCTCAACCATAGAGTTGTTTTTGTTAAATTTATTTTTCCATTCATCATTGTTATCATTTACTAATACTCTGCATATTTTCAGATGTTGATTTTGTATTCTGAAATGTGGACACATTTTGTTAGTTGGTGAGCCTTTACACAGAAACCAAATGGTCAGATGATAGATTGGTGGATTCTTGTCTTCAAGGAACTAGATATCCACTAATTAGCAGCCTACAAATGAGAGAATTATATCTTTCCCTAGCTGTGGCATGTCTGCCAAATGATTGGAACTAAGAGGGAGTTTCTGCTTTCATTCTTTAATGGACAACAAATGTATTTTGATTGCCCTCTGAGTTTTCTTTAATGTGTTAATTGATACATTTTTATTCTTATCTGTGAGGAATATTTAATAAATTACTGACACAAATCATAAGCAAAGAAATAATGAATGATAGAATAAGTCACTTTACAAACAATTACACCATTAATGATGCACATGAGCAAAAACGACCATGATTTTTGTGCTCAGTTTACAGAGTAAAGTGGATAGAAGGGAATACAAGTGGACCACATATTTATATACACTCCAGTTGTTTAGAAACATTTAAAATATTTCTGTCCACATCGGTTTTGTTAATTTGAATAGTTTGTGATTCAGAACATTATGATGGCATAAATACCTGGTATAGGCAATTAATCCCATGACAGAAAAGAGGCAGTAAGCTCTGGTCCTAGTCAGGCCAAGAAACAGTTTTGAGAATAAAACCCAAATATAGCAAAATGATTTTCAAATCAGGCCTAGTGTTTTACATTTCACCAGCTCTCCACAATGTCTTCATATTATAAAATAACTAAGGGGTTGCTCTATTAATTATAGTGTCTCTTTCATGATCTTATCATGTCTGAAAACACTCTCAGAATAATTCTGGGATGTTATTGTCTGTTAGTATTTATCTTTCTCTGTTTCCTGTAAAGTTGTTTGTTGACCAAGGTTTTCTGTCCCATCCAGTCCTGCAGCCATTCAGTCCCAAAGAAACACGTAGAGGTCTCCATTGATCATAAACTGGTTGACCTATTAGCTCAGACTTCCTGTTAACTCTTATACCTTACATTAGCCCATAATTCTTGTCTGTGTTAGCCACGTGGCTTGGTACCTTTTATCAGTGAGGCTGTCTCATTTTGCTTCTTCAGTGTCTGGGCAATGACTGCAAATTGACTCTTTCCTCTTTCCAGAATTCCCCTGTTCTGGTTGCTTCACCTATACTTCCTGCCTGGTCTCTCCACCTATAATTTTTGCCGGGCTACTGGCTGTTGAATTATCTCAGGTCTAGAAGTAGCCAGGCTTGTTTTTTCTTTAAAGATAAAGCAATTATATTTTTGTTTATTATAATGTTGGCACAGGATGTGGCTACTGAGCATTTCCTGTGGGAGGACAGTCCATTGGTATCTCTGAGTAGGCTGAAAATTAATATAAGCAGACACAGTGAAGGCAAATTTTTCTCTATCCTTTTCTTTGTAAAGGTATAGGGAGGAAACAATCCTTTATATCAATTACTATGAGAGGCCATCCCTTTGGTAACAAAGAAGGCAGAGGGTTTTCAGACTGTAGAGGTCCCATAGTTTGAATAACCTTCTTGATAGCTCTAAGATCTGTCACCATTTTCCGTTTTTTTAGATTTCTTTTTAACAACTAATACAGTGCTATGGGAGGACATTCTGCTCCTTCAGCCAATAGCCTTTAAGATACCAGCCCACTTGTGTGTGGTCTCTTATAATTTAAAAAACAGTAGGAACTGTGCACTCTCTCTTGCTTCCAGCTCTAGACTCTCTGTTTTCCGTTTGTGATGAGAGGACTGTTGTTTGGGACAGTGATCTGTAAGATTTTCCCCTCAAATAAATAACACTTTATATTGTCCATTCTTCAGAACTGGTGTGGAATTGTTTTGCAGCATCATCTGGTGCCAAACATTTGGTTTTAGAACCCCTGGCTCTACTGTCCACTGTCAGCTGGGAGTGAGACCAGCTTGGTGCCAGCCCTCCCTCAACTGGCCGTGGCCAGTGCATGGATCCAGTAGTTTATATAGAATCTTGCACGGCAGCTTTTCTATGGGTCAGCCACAGTTCTTTTCTCTTTTCATGCCCCAGATATGCTTCAAGTATCCACGCACCCTACCATTTGCCTCCCACCAGGGACACCACAGACATTTGGATGAGAAACAGGCTTCCCCCATCTGAGCCAGCTGTCCTGCAGCATTCTAACGATTTGTTTGCATATGCCTATTCCATTGCTCTAAAGACATCCACAGAGTACACAGTCTGTGATTTATCTTTCAGCATTTCACTTTAAACTCGGATTTCAGACTGGCGACATGAATTCATGTGCACCACATGGCTAGTTTTGTAGGTGGCCTAAGAAACTGACTGGCAGGTTATGGTTATTGCACCTGATCCAGCTAATTGAACCACAGGTAAGATTTCATATTCTAACTATAGAGCATAAGTAGCTAATATATAAGGGGCAATATGACAGACAATTTAACCATCCAAGGTTTCAATATCATCTTACACCATGTTACAAGACTTATAGGATGTCCCTTCTACATCAGTATTTTTGTTTCTGGGTATTAGTCTTGTCCTCAATACTTTTTCTTAAAAATTGCTTTGACAATAAGGCTAGGAGTGAGGCATTTTAGAAATGGTACAATCTTTTAAGACTGAAACCATACTTTCAGGAAAGAGACTGGAAATTAGAAGAAGAATATGGCCAATTTAACTAACAAAACTCGGTCAACTGAGATACTTTTGGAAATGGTACAGAGTGAAAGTAATTTATTTAAAGGAAAATTCAGCACTCTGGAGAAGGAAACAGCCAATTTGGCACATAAAACCCAGTCAATGACAGTGGGTGCTGAACCACTATTTAAGTGAATTCACAGTGTTGAATGTATTAATCAGACTCTGTCAAAGGAGTATGACAGATTGATTGATAGAATCTCTTTCCAGGAAGGTAATATGCATGCTATAAAAATTATGTCCAGAACCCTGCCCTGTTGTAAGCTAGCCAAGCACCTCCAGCCTGGGTGCTCCTGGCTCCCGTGTGCTCTCCTGGACCCCGCCCTGCCTGCCATTTCTTCCTTTTGTCCTCTGAGCTGCTGCCCTGTGGAATTCCTTCTGGATGGGTGAGTGTGTGTGATCCAGGGGCGGTCTGTCCCAGGGGAGAGCACAACCCCCCTTCCCCCTGCTCCTCCTGCAGGGCCTTCTTTCTTACTCACGACTCAGCCCCCCAGCACCCTCCCCCCAACCCTGCCCTGGTGTAAGCTAGGACCAATGCTCAAGAACAATTTTAAGCTCCTACACTAAGGCTTGGGCTACCAGGCGGCCAGGTTTAGGTGCTGAGAAGTTCCATCTGAACGGCCTGCCTGCAGCAAGCAAGTCAGGCCCTCTGTTTACGAGCTACCCAAGCAGCACGGAGAACCAATCCGGGCACCAGGAGAGTCATCACTGGGGCACTAGGAGAGCCATCACTGGGGAGCGACATCATTGGGAAGGTACAACAGTGGGCAAGGAGACCTGATCCTGTAAAAGAAGATCCATAGAGGAGCATTCGGAGGAAGAGATGGGCAGGCGCCAATGCAAGAATTCACCCAGCAATCTGAAGAACAACATGAAACCACCAGAACCCAGCGACCTCACATCAGGAGCACAGGAACACCTTAACCAAGAAGAAGCAGAAAAATTTGACTTTATGAAAGTGATTGACACCCTTAAACAGCATGTAAAAAATGCCCTGGTAGAAATCGATGAGAAGTATAACAGAAAGTTTGAAGAATTGAATAAATCAGTGAATGATACCCTAGGAAACCAAGGAAAAACAATCAAACAGATAATCGAAACAGTTCAAGACTTGAAAACTGAAATGGAAGCAAAGAAGAAAACACAATCAGAGGGCCGGCTGGACATGGAAAATTTAGGTAAACGAATAGAGACTACAGAAACAAGCATAACCAGCAGAATACAAGAGATAGAAGAAAGAATCTCAGATGCTGAAGATAACATAGAGAAAATAAACGCACTGATCAAAGAAAACAGCAAGTCCAACAAGTTCTCATCGCAAAACATTCAGGAAATATGGGACACAATAAAAAGACCAAACCTAAGAATAATTGGAGTAGAAGAAGGAGAAGAAGTGCAACTCAATGGTCCAGAAAATATATTTAATAAAATTATAGAAGAAAACTTTCCCAACCTAAAGAAGGAGGTACCTATGAGGGTCCAAGAAGCATACAGAACACCAAATAGGCTGGATCAAAAAAAAACATCTCCTCACCATATAATAATCAAAACACAAAGCATTCAGAATAAAGAAAGAATATTAAGAGCCGCAAAGGAAAAAGGCCAAGTTACTTATAAAGGCAAACCTATCAGACTTACACCGGACTTTTCTATGGAAACCATGAAAGCCAGAAGGTCCTGGATAGATGTACTACAAAAACTAAGAGACCACGGATGCAAGCCCAGACTACTATACCCAGCCAAGCTTTCATTCACTATAAATGGAGAAAACAAAATTTTCCAGGATAAAAACAAATTTAAACAATACGTAGCCACAAATCCAGCTCTACAGAAAGTAATAGAAGGAAAATCACTAACCAAGGAGTCCAACAATGACCACAATAACTCAGACATCTAGAGACCCTTCACCAGCACAACTCAAAGAAGGGAAACACACAAACTCTACTACTAAAAAATTGACCGGAGTTAACAACAACTGGTCATTAATATCACTTAATGTCAATGGGCTCAACTCACCTATAAAAAGGCACAGGCTAAGAGATTGGATACGAAAACAGGATCCAACACTCTGCTGTCTACAAGAAACACATATCAAACACAAAGACAGGCACCTACTCAGAGTAAAAGGCTGGGAAAAGGCAGCTGAGGATAGGGAACCTGAAATGACTCTATCCTATAGCCATACTGATGATTATCTTGCATATCACCATAGAACCTTCATCAGGTGATGGATGGAGATAGTCACAGAGACCCACACAGGAGCACCGGACTGAGCTCCCAAGTTCCCAATGAGGAGCGGAAGGAGGGAGAACATGAGCAAGGAAGTCAGGACCACGAGGGGTGCACCCAACCACTGAGACTGTGTGGCTGATCTATTGGGAGCTCACCAAGGCCAGCTGGACTGTGACAGAAGAAGCATGGGATAAAACAGGACTCTCTGAACATGGCGAACAATGGGGGCTGATGAGAAGCCAAGGACAATGGCCCTGGGTTTTGATCCTACTTCAAGTTCTGGCTTTGTGGGAGCCTAGCCAGTTTGGATGTTCACCTTCCTAGACATGGACGGAGGGGGGAGGACCTTGGACTTTCCACAGGGAAGGGAACCCTGACTAATCTTTGGACTGGAGAGGGAGGGTGAGAGGAATGGGGGGAGGGGGAGAAGGGTGGGAGGAGGGGGAGGGCAATGGGAGGCTGGGGGGAGGCGGAAACTTTTTTCTTTTTCTCAATAAAAAAACAAAAAAACTTAAAAAAAAAAAGTAAAAATTATGTCCAAGGATTAGACATTATCTCTAATGGACAGACATCATACATAGGAATCATCAATGAGGGCATTAAAGCTGAACACTGGACATGAGATCCAGATGTTACAAAAGGCAGTGGTAAACAGATTTGAAAAGATTGAGGAAATTATGGAATTTGATGACCAGGAACAAAAGGTTAAAAGGCAAAATTTAACCTCGTTGGTACATAAAAATCTCTAGGATAGCTTCACCAGAGTTCTGCCTGCCTTTCCAGTAATAACATCAGAAAAAGTTGTTGGATCCAAGTACCCTAAGGTTGTCAAGGACTATACATGGGAGACCATGCGTATGACTGATCTACAAGAAATTAAACAAGCAATTGTAGCCTATGGACTACATTTGTCCTTTGTTAGATAAATGGTCAAAACGTGAGCTTTCAGTAGCAAAGCCATGCCTCAAGACTGGGCTCAGTTAATCCCAGCAGCTCTAGAAAGTGAATCACAGTTGCTTTGGAGGTGCTTTTTAAAAGACGAAGCAAGAATTTTAGAGCAACAAGAAAAAGCAAAAGGACTTGAGATTTTCCTAGTTCAAATTCTAGGTGAAATACTTTACTCTGATCCTCAGGATTAAGCTCTTTATGATGACCACAACTTGTCCCTATGAACCACAGCAGATTTAAAGTCTTGGAAGAGGATTCGGGAACCAAGAAATAGAGTTGAATCATATCTTAGGGTTAAACAGGGTCAGAGAGAACCATTTAGTGACTTTTTACAAAGACTAACTAGGGCTGTACAAATAGGGGTAACTGACCCAGAGGCTAGATGTATAATAATTGAATCTTTGGCTTATGAGAATGTCAACATTAAGTGCAAATGTATCCTTGGGCCTTCAAAGATCATGTCAGCACCCATGGATAAATGGGTCTTGCATACAATGAATATCGAGACACCTGACCATGGTACTGAAGCATGGGTAGGAGAAGGACATCAGAATACCAGATATTTTAATTGTGGTAGAATGGGACATCTGAAAAGTGAATGTAGACAATGGATTTTTAGGAAAACTGCCTCCTCTGGGAATGGCAGAAATAGGAGGACTCAGCCTCCAGGTATATGTAGGAGGTATGGCAAATGTTGACATTGGACCAATGAATGTAGATCAATGACAGATAGACAAAACATGTGGATACAATTTGGAAATGCTAAGGGGGGCTCTTTTATTATTTATTTATTTATTTATTTATTTTTAATTAAAAATTTCCACCTCCTCCCCTCCTTCCATTTCCCTACCCCTACCCCTCCCCATCCCACTCCCTCTCCTGCTCAAAGACCAGTCAGGGTTCCCTGCCCTGTGGAAAGTCCAAGGTCCTCCCCCCTTCATCCAGGTCTATGAAGATGAGCATCCAAACAGACTAGGTTCCCACAAAGCCAGTACATGCAGTAGGATCAAAACCCAGTGCAATTGTCCTTGGCTTCTCAGTCAGCCCCCCTTGTCTGCCAGGTTCAGAGAGTCTGGTTTGATCACATGCTTCATCACTCCCAGTCCAGTTGGCCTTGGTGAGCTCCCATTAGATCAGCCCCACTGTCTCAGTGGGTGGGCACATCCCTCGTGGTCCTGACTTCCTTGCTCATGTTCTTCCTCCTTCTACTCCTCATTTGGACCTTGGGAGATCAATCCAGTGCTCCAATGTGGGTCTCTGTCTCTATCTCCATCCATCTCCAGATGAAGGTTCTATGGTGATATGCAAGATATTCATCATTATGACTATAGAATAGGGCCATTTCAGGCTCCCTCTCCTCAGCTGCTAAGGGGGACCTCTTGCAGGCCCCATGATGACTGTGGTACAGTCATTCCCAGTTACTGTGGGGAACTTGTCTTGCAAGGAAAATTAAAAAAATCCAATGCCTGCTCTTAAAATCAATACTTCCCTGAATAATGGGTTAAATGTGGAAGATGAGTCAAAAACTCCAGTAGGACAGAGAAAACATATATTTTGGCATACTTCTATCAATGATCAAAGACCAAAGCTAAGAGTCTGCATAAATGGAATTTTTATTGAAGGATTATTAGATGCAGGTACAGATGCATCATTGCTCCAAATCTTGTCATCTGAATTGGTGTCTTCAAGAGGTTCAGTTCTTGGGAATTGGAACCCTCTCTCGGGTAAAACAAAGCATGGGATGGGTTGAATGTATAGGGCCAAAAGAACAAATAGGAAGACTGAGGTCATATATAGCCAATATTGCAGTGAATTTGTAGGATTGTCACCTATTGCAGCAGTGGAATACCCAGATTAATATTCCTGCAGCCCCCAAAACTTATGTTTCTGAGGAAAATATTAGAAGATATTACAGACAATGGACACCAGCCATTCGGGCTATATAAGAACACAAAGCAATTGATAAACCTTCAGAGGTGCCAACAGCCCTACATTTAAATTGGTTAACTGAAAAACCAATATGGGTTAAGCAGTGGCCTCTAGCTGAGGAAAAGTTGCAGGCTTTAGAACAGCTGGTAAAAGAGCAACTAGATGCTCAACATATAGAAGAATCTACCAGCCCTTGGAATTCTCCCATATTTGTTATTAAAAAGAAATCTGCAAAATGGAGAATGGTGACAGATCTAAGGTCTTTCAACAAGGTTATTCAACCTATGGGCCCTCTACAATCTGAAATTCCTCCACCTTCTCTGTAACCAAAGGGATGGCCTCTCATAGTTATTGATTTAAAAAAATTATTTCCTCCCTATACTTTTACAAGGATAGAGAAGAGTTTGCCGTCACAGTTCCTATTTAAAATAATTTTCAGTCTACTAGAAGATATAAATGGACCATCTTTCCACAGGAAGTGCTCAATATCCCCACCCTGTGCCAATACTTTCTCAGCCAGCCACTGGAAATAATACCATTACATGGATGACATTTTGTTATATGATTCAAATACAGATACTTTAGAAAGAATGTTTGAAGAAGTAAAGAAAGTCTTGCCTTAAATGGGGATTACAAATTGCTCCTGAAACGATTCAAAGAGAAGATTCTGTTACAGAATAGGCTTACAGAAAATTAAAACACAAAAGTCAAAAATTAGGAAAGACCAGTTACAGACTCTTAATGACTTTCAGAGATTACTGGAAGGCAATTGTAGTCTACAACTGGCTGTTGAGATAATACCTGATCTTATAATTCATTTAAACACAACCTTAGATGGTGATAAAGACTTGACTAGTCCCAGAGAATTAACAGCTGAGGCAGAAAGAGAATTGGCGATTGTTGAGGAGAAATTACAGGAGGCACATGTGGATAGAGTGAAGCCAAATCTTAATTGTATTCTAGTCATATTGCCTTCCAGAATTTCTCCTACAGGAATTTTAATGCAGAAGAATGATATTATCTTAAAATGAATCTTTTTACCACATAAATCAAGTAAAAAATTAAAAATTTATGTGGAAAAGTCTCTGAATTAATTATAAAAGGTAAATTGAGGCTCCATCAATTAGCAGGTATAGTCCCAGCTGAGATTATAGTGCCTTTTACTGCTGATGAAATAAAAAAAGTTATGGGAAAACAATGAACCCTGCAAAGGGCTTGTGCTGTTTTTTTGGGGGGGAGGGGGGCAATTAATAGCAATTATCCCAAAAGTGATAGACTTAACCTTATAAACAGAACTTCTTTTATTCTTCCTCAAATTGTACATGATGCATGAATAACTGGAGCCTGTACATTTGATACTGATACAAATAAGACAGGGAAGGCAGGTTACAAATCAGAAGAATTAAGTAAGGTGGAACAAAGAGCTTATAATTTTTTCCAGAAGGCAGAATTTATCTATTCTTATGGTATTATGGGATTTTAAAGAACCTCTCATTATAATTACTGATTCACAATATGCAGAAAGAGTTGTCTTACATATTGAAACTGCTGAATTCATGCCAGATGATACAGAACTGACTTCATTGTTTATCCAGGTGCAAGACATGATCAGGATTAAGGCTTTGTCCTATATACATAACACACATCCTATCATATATGGGTCTGCCAGGTCCTCTAGCACAAGGTAACACAAAATTGATCAATTATTGATTAGAAGTGTGTTGTAGGCCTCTAATTTCATAAAAAATCATCATGTCATTAGCAAAGGTTTAAAGAAAGAGTTTTCTATTGCATGGCATTGAGCTAAGGAAATTATACAGAGGTGTCCTACTTGCTCTTTCAATAATCAAACACCATTGTCTACAGAGAATAACCCTAGGGATATGCAAAGAAATGAAATCTGGCAAATGGATGTGTTCCACTTTACAAAATTTGGTAAATTAAAATATGTACACCACACCATAAACACGTATTAAGGATTTCAATGGGCATCTGCCTTGAGCACAGAAAAAGCTAATTCAGTAATCACACATTTATTATAAGTTATGGCCATCATGGGTATTCCTGCACAAATAAAGACAAACAATGGTACAGCATATGTATCTAAGAAAATTAAATGCTTTTTATCTTATTATAATATAAAGCACATTACAGGTATACCAAATAACCCTACAGGTCAGGCAGTTATAGAAAGATCAATTCATAATATAGAGGATATGCTGAACAAACAGAAAGGGATGGAAAATACCCTTAGAAATAGATTGCATAATGCTTTATTAACCTTGAATTTTCTTAACAATAATGAATAAAGAACAGCAGCAGTAAAGAGACATTGGATAATAGAAAAGTCTTCTGAAATAAATCAATTGGTTATTTTCTAGGATGTGCTGACCTCACAATGGAAACAAGGAGATGTGTGATGTTGGGGAAGGTCTTTTGCTCCTGTTTCCACAGGAGAAAAAAAGTTATGGATACCATCCAAATTAATCAAGATTCATTTTGAAAAGGAGAAACCTATTGAAACAGAGAAATGACAGCTCATCCACAATGGTGACAACCATATGGGTTAGATAAGAAAAGCCATTTTGGGTTGGGGCAGGCTTCTACTCTCATCTTTGCAGGAAAATTTCACATCATCAAAAATTCAAAAGATCCTGGATGTTTGAATGTTGACAGAAGGAAAAATAACTCTCCACTAAGGATCATCTATAAAACGGAATATGAATTATGTATAAAGGTACTGGTTATACTTACATTTACACACACACACACTACATTTACACACACACACACACAAACACACATACCATTTATATAGCTTTTGTATATTAATACAAGTTCAAATTATATTTGTTACTTTTGTTTACATTATTTGTACATATGTAAACAGTTATTTTTTCAGATGTATATATGCATGTTTCTACCTCTTTGAGGACATTTTGTATATTGATACAATTTTTAGAGTATATTTTCATTTTGCATTATATGTTACTCCTACTTCTAATGAAGATACTTATAGACTGTTTACGTTTTGATGTCACTGTCCTCATTTGTTGCACATTTGTTTACAGATTATTGAATATTCTTACTATAGGTCAATAGTTGTTCATGTTTGTTGTACATACAGTCAGATAAATTAGGTTCTTTAGATACATAGAGATTGCATTCTGTCTGAATATGTATTTTTCAACCACTTCAAGGATCTGTGCAACATGGCATTTAAATAACTTAGGTTTCTGTAGACATGAGACATGATTGCTTCTGACAGCTCCAATCTATTCTGGAGAGAATGTTGATCATGGGAGACACTCCACTTGGAGCTTGTTTTCTTCTTGGCAAAACTGGCCTTTAGGCAAGGAACTGACAATGCCTCAACCACTGACAAGTTACAAAGTATCCAGAAATCAATAAGCAGGACTGCCAAACCTTGCCAAGACAGGGTAAAATGGTTTTGAAAAATTTCCTACCTCTGAAAATGTTCTGTCAGTTATTATAGGCCTTAGCCAAAGTTCGTTGCTTCAGCATTGCAAAATTAGACTTTGGGTGATTGCTAAGGTAGCTAATTGTCTCTGTCATATATTGCTGGCTTTGGAAGGAACTTCCTTGTATTTATTTATTTATTTATTACAGATTTCTGCCTCCTCCCCGCCATCACCTCCCATTTGCCTCCCCCAATCAACTTCCCTTCCCTCATCAGCCCAAAGAGCAGTCAGGGTTCCCTGCCCTGTGGGAAGTCCAAGGACCTCCCACCTCCTTCCAGGTCTAGTAAAGTGACCATCCAAACAGCCTAGGCTCCCACAAAACCAGTACGTGCAGTAGGATCAAAACCCAGTGCCATCATTCTTGACTTCTCAGTAGTCCCCATTTTCCACTATGTTCAGCAAGTCCGGTTTTGTCTCATGTTTTTTTCAGACCCAGTCCAGCTGCCCTTGGTGAGTTCCCAATAGAACATCCCCATTTCTTATAAAAGACTTAGACTCCATTGTAGCAGTACGGGGCGGCTGGGCTGTGTCCCCGGCACCCAGCCGCCCACATGGCTCTAGCTTATGCCCGAAATAATTACACAGAAACTGTATTCATTTAAACACTGCCTGGCCCCTTATCTGTAGCCTCTTATTGGCTAGCTCTTACATATCGATCTAACCCATTTCTAGTATCCCTGTAACACCATGAGGTGCGCTTACCAGGGAGGATCTTAACCTGCGTCTGGCTGGAGTGGGAGCATCATGGCGACTCTCTGACTCAGCTTCTTTCTCCCCCAATCCTGTTCTGTTTACTCCACCCATCTAAGGGTTGGCCTATCAAATGGGCCTAGGCAGTTTCTTTATTAGTTAACCAATGAAAGCAACAGATAAGATACAAGACCCACCTCCATCATTTCCCCTTTTTCTGTTTAAACAAAAAAGAAAGGCTTTAACTTTAACAGTAAAATTACATATAACAAAACAGTTATCAAGTAAGAATTACAGTTACAATATTTATATCTATTTTATCTTTTATCATAACAATGGAAAACTATAACTATTACTAACCATTCTTCAACTCCATCAAAGACTCCAGAAGGAAATAATATTACTTAAGCAAACAAGAAATCCAAAACTCTAGAAATGACAGAGACATCTCGCTGCCTGGACAGTCATCCAAAGTTCCTCTGTACCGTTGGGGCATCCATCTTCGGCCTACAGGCCCATGGTTTCCAGCAGACATTTCCACAAAGCAGGAAATTTTAAAGGCAGTTCAGTCATTGTCTGCTGTGTCCTGCAGAATGTCTTGCAGACTCTTTCATGAGTCAGGAACCCCGAAAGATCATCTCACCTTTAGGCAAGTTCAGCAGTCCTCTTTCTGCGGGTTCTCTGTGTCCAGTTTATGCATTAGTCCAGGCAAGAGCAGTTCCTTGCCCAAATGGCTATCAAACTCCATAAGGATCCTCTTCGATGCCCATCTTCCTCTTGAAGTAGCTGGTGCTGCCAGGAGCAGACGTGTCTCATTGTCATGAAAAGCCCTAAGTTATTAAAACATTTAAATGCCATATTCTGCAGTCTTTGAAAGATATGAAGAATGCCTATCTAATTAAAATATATCTCTATATATCTAGAAAATCTAAGTAACATGACTACAAGCTTGACTATTATCCATTAACAACCTATATTTCCTATTATACATCATATTTTAAATGAACTACATAATCACAATATCTTAATCAAGATCAGAAATACATATACATATAACAAAATTGGCCTTAAAATCTATACCAATGCAAATTATTCATATCTATATCATATCCCCCTTTAAGTGTAAAAGCATATTTATAAACAATATTTGGGAACATGGGCGCAGTTTTTTCTCTCCAAACTGCTTCCTGCTGAATGGGGGCGCTGTTAATCATATCTTTCATGGGGTAACCTGTGTGCCAGGTTCATCTCAGTTGGCAGTTGAGTGAAGTAAATTTTTTTGAGGGTGTTCACAGCAACCTTTCAGGAGGGCGAGGTCTATCATACCAAATCGGAATAGAAGAAATCCATAGGGTCTCATCCTCTGTGAAAACAAAAGAAGAAACTCCTTTCCAAAGTATCATATCCTTAGACCCAAATTTTGAAATCGTAATACCCTTATATCCATTCTGGTTTAGCTTGGCAGCCCATGTAATGAAATGTCTCTCTGTACTTAGCTCCTTCACAGTCAAAAATTTTAAAGAAAACATAATAATACAAAGAATCCAGACTCTCTGAGAATTTTCCATTTTTACGTGGCTTATTTTTCTTTTTTTTTTAATTTATAACTATCTGTATTCTGTCTCTTTAAAGACTTTATCCTTTTTTTAAGGCATTAACTTTATTTTCTCTCTATTTTTTTTTCTCTATCTCAAGCCTACGTACATTCATCCAACATTGTGACCCATTTAGTGGTCTGTCTGAATCTGTTTTATTGTGAATCTGTAATTTTTTTACTATCCAGGAGCATTTCTTAAAATGTTAAGCAGTTCTTAAAAACTTAAGTTGCACCATGTACAAGTAATACGGTACTGCCTGTATCCTGCCCAGTCGAAACTTTAACTGTGCAGTTATCACAGTAATTACGGTAGTTCCTGCCTGAGGTCAGCACAGTTCAGCATGGAGCAGCCCCTCCTGCCTCAGAGCCTTTTGGTGCCCCTGAGTTGAGCACAGTTCCAGGCATACAGCAAGTCCACATTGGCGCCAAGCAAGCCTTAGAGCTTTATTTCAAATGCTCTATTTAAAAGCTCTGTCTCCCACCGGAGCCAGACAGAGATCGCAATGGCGGCACAGCCCAGAAAGCCGGCATTTTAAAACAGCCAGTTTTTTCCTGCTGCCGAGTTAGGACAATTTCTTTGCGGCAAGCAACCCAGAAACAGCAAAAAGTTGTCTTAAATTCTCTCTTTATCCTTTTTAAACCCTCTCAGGTTTTACGTGGAGTTCATTAGCACGTTGGGTGCCACTCTGTAGTAACAGGGGCGGCTGGGCTGCGTCCCCAGCACCCGGCCGCCCGCATGGCTAGCTTTGTACCCGAAATAATTACACAGAAACTGTATTCATTTAAACACTGCCTGGCCCGTTATCTGTAGCCTCTTATTGGCTAGCTCTTACATATCGATCTAACCCATTTCTAGTATCCCTGTAACACCATGAGGTGCGCTTACCAGGGAGGATCTTAACCTGCGTCTGGCTGGAGTGGGAGCATCATGGCGACTCTCTGACTCAGCTTCTTTCTCCCCCAATCCTGTTCTGTTTACTCCACCCATCTAAGGGTTGGCCTATCAAATGGGCCTAGGCAGTTTCTTTATTAGTTAACCAATGAAAGCAACAGATAAGATACAAGACCCACCTCCATCACTCCATAGGATAGAATGTTTATTAAAACATTTAGCATATGTTCCTTGCTTAATATTGTTTATTCTAATTATATTTGATATCTGCGCCTAGTGTATATAGTTTTGTATTGGGTTTGGAACTCTCTTATTTAAACAAAAAGGGGGGTGTTGTGGGAGCACATTCTGCTCCTTTAGCCAATAGCCTTTACAATACCAGCTCACTTGGGCCTGGGTTCTGATTCTGGCTTTGTGGGAGCCTAGCCAGTTTGGATGTTCACCTTCCTAGACATGGACGGAGGGGGGAGGATCTTGGACTTTCCACAGGGAAGGGAACCCTGACTACTCTTTGGACTGGAGAGGGAGGGGGAGAGGAGTGGGGGGAGGGGGAGAAGGGTGGGAGGAGGGGGAGGGAAATGGGAGGCTGGGGGGAGGTGGAAACTTTTTTCTTTTTCTCAATAAAGAAAAGAAATGAAAAAAAAAGAGATAAATACAAAAAAAACAAAAAAAACAATAGGAACTTCTCTCTCTCTCTCTCTCTCTCTCTCTCTCTCTCTCTCGCTTCCTGCTCCCTTTCTGACTGCTAGACTCTCTGTTTTCTGTTTTCAATGAGAGGACTGTTGTTTTGGACCATGATCTGTAAGTTTTTTCCCCTCAAATAATTAACCCTTTTTATTATCCATTCTTCTGAACTGGTGTGGGATTGTTTTGTGGCATCAATACAGAAGAATTTTAAGGGTTGATAGATTTTTTTAGTATGACAAGAATCTAGTTTCTCTTGTACCAGATGTTTTTATAGCCTACAGCTTTTTTATTATTGTTTTTAAAGGCCACTGTTTAACACATATTGTTTTTCTTCTGTTAACCGTTTTAAAGTCAGGGCTGTTAGTACCTCTGAGAGTTTGTGAATTGCTTTGTGTTCTAGTGCAGCCTGAATGGCTTTTGACCTTTGTCTAAAATACCTTTTAGTATCTTTTCCAGAAAGGATCTATGAATATTTTGCTTTGTTTAGAATGTTGGTTACAAGTTTTTATGGATAATGCTCAGAGAAAATGCTAAACAAAGGATATTAGATTCAAAGTTCTTATTTTTAAAAAAAAATAAAGGGGGGAAGTACTGTGAAACAATGGTCTTTTATCCGGTCATTTGTGTTATTTTTAATAAAATGCTGATTGGCCAGTAGCTGGGCAGAAGTATAGGAAGGGTGATGCCAACCAAGCAGGAAGAGGCAACAAGAATTCTGGAAAAAGGGAAGGGAAGTTTCACTCTGCAGTCGTGATCCAGCATCAGAGAAAGCAAGATGCAACTGCCTCACCTAAAAAGATACCACACCAAGTGACTAACACAGACAAGAATTATGGATTAATATTAGTTATAAGAATGAATTAATAAGAAGCCTGAGATACTGAGCCTATCAGTTTACAACTAATGTAGACCTCTGTGTGTGATTATTTGAGACTTAATGGCTGTGGAACCTCGTGAGACAGAAACTTCAGTCAACATATATGGGTTTCCATGCATATTCTTTGACTACCTTACCATACTTGGTGCCAGATGGTCTTTCCAATGATATCACTGGATAGGCAGGTAGAACTCTGGGTAAGCTAGTTTGGAGTTTGATACGTACTGATGAGGTTACATTTTATCTTCATACCTTTTGTCTCTGGTCATCAAATTTGATAATGTTTTTAATCTTTTTACCACCGTCTTTTGTAAAGTCTGGAACTCCTTCCAGTGTTCAATTCTAATAACCTCATTAAGAATTTCAAATTGTGAAGTCTGTCCAGTAAAGATACTGACTCATCCTAGGACGTAATTTCATACCATGCATATTACCTTCCTGGAAAGACATTCTACCTGCCAATCTATCATAACCATTTGAGAGATTTTGATTAATACATTTAACAGCACAAATTTTCTCAGACAGTGTCTCAGCACCCTCTAAATCTAGCTGAGTTTTATTTGTTCAAATTGGTCATATCCTTCCTTCTCAAGAATTCTGAATTTCCCTTTTAGTTGGTCATTATCAGTCTGTAAAGACTACCATTTTTTAAAGTTCCTCATTCCTGGCCTTATTATCAAACCATATTTTTAAGGAGAAAATATGAAGGACAAAGCTAATCCCCAGAATCAAATAGAGGGATGTAGAAGGGAAATCACAGCCACCCATCTTGAGGCCATTCTGGACGTAGAACTCAGACATTTGGACAATCCACTCTTATTGAAGATTTCTCAGGGGGTCTTCCTTGATCAAAACTGATTTTTCTTTGAAAGACCCCAGCTTAGCTGCTGTAACGCCATTTTGCAAGGCTTTCACACAAACAAGTATAAGTTCAAGGTAAAGTCAGTACTCCTAGGCTGCCAAACAGGATATCTATGGTCAGACATCAGGCCTAGGAGAGGAACGAAAAGTTCTGGGAAAAACTACATGTGCCCCAGATAGAGCCACATCAGCTATTATCATATCTTCATGTCCCCGAGGAGCTTGTCCCCAAGTAAACCCATTGCCTCATCCGAACTGACCAATGGAATCCCTGTAACCATGAATGCTTCTGCCGCATGTTTCCATATAAAAGACCCCCTGCCCAACCTGAGGGCATGCAAGTCTTCCAAAGAGACTCTGACGCCCGCCCGCAGGTACCTGTGTACTCTCAATAAAAAACCTCTTGCAGTTTGCAACCAGTGGTCTTGGATTGTTCCTTGGGTTCCGGGGTCTCCTCCTGAAGGAAGGTCCTCTCTGAGGGTCTTTCATTTTAACCCAAAATGAATCCGCAGCTTCTCATTTCCTGTGGAAACAAAAGCAAAACCGTTTCTCCAAAGTAACGTATCTTTTGACTTAATATTTGAAGTCAAGGCATTTTCAGAATACATGTGTTGAATTATTCTAGCAGCATTGATAATAAAATATCTTTTAGCAGCTGTAGCTCCTTCCTTAGCAGTCATACAATTCAAAGACAACAAAATAATATACAGTATTCAGACTCTGTGTTTATTTTCCATCTTTATGTGGCTTTATTTTAAACCCTATTTCCTTTCTTTTTAATATTTTTTTTGTTTTATTGACACAGGGTTTTTTTGTGTATCTTTGGCAGTCCTGAATCTCACTTTGTAGACCAGGCTGTCCTTGAACTCACAGAGATCCACCTGCCTCTGCCTCCCAAGTGCTGGGATTAAAGGTCTGTGCCACTACACCCAACTACTCTCTTTCTTCCTTCCTTCCTTCCTTCCTTCCTTTCTTCCTTTAAGGACTTTATCCATTTTTTTCCTTTTCTCTCCCAAGCCTACAGATATTTTTAAACACACTGTAAACTGTTTAGAGGATTTCTTCATCTTCAAATCCATCTTTACTGTATATCTCTTTTTCTGATCACATGAGTCTTTAATTTGGTAAGCAATATGGCTAGGATTAAAGCCATGATTTTGATGGCTGGATATACCCCATTACTTAGCTTTCTGAGAGCCTAGCCTCATGGCAGAGGTAGTGGTCAGAGTCATGTTTATTGCCACAACTCTATGGACTTTCATGGTCCCTGTGACCACCAAGAAGCATGCTGTCAGTTATTCATAAACACTATTTAAGTGTTTCTTGGTAGGGCCTCTTAAAAGAGCTGCAAGGTTTTTGCAGCTAAAGCTGAGTCAGGAAATCTCTCTTAAATGAGATGCACTTGCCTCTAGCAAACAGAGCATACCCAATAAAATGCTGCTACCAAGAAGCTGTGCTTAACTCTCTTCTTTTAGTGCTAGAACTCTTTCCCAAATTCTCTCAGGTTTTAATTTGATTTAGTTGTTCACATTGGTGCCATTTGCTGTCTGAGGCTTTCCATCTGGTTCTGCAGCCATTCAGTCCCAAAGAAACACACAGAGGTCTCCATTAATCATAAACTGGTTGGCCTATTAGCTCAGGCTTTTTATTAACTCTTATAGCATACATTAGCCCATAATTCTTGTCTGTGTTAGCCACATGGTTTGGTACCTTTTATCAGTGAGGCAATCTCATTTTCCTCTCTGTCTGAGTAGTGACTGCAAATTGACTCTTTCCTCTTCCCAGAATTCTCCTGTTCTGGTTTCCCCACCTATACTTTCAGCCAGGTTGCCCCACCTATACTTTTTCTCTGGCTACTGGTCAATCAGCATCTTAGTAAAATACAAGTAGCAAATCTTTACTGGGTACAAGGCCATTGTTGCACAGCAGTTGTTCGTCACTGAAATTTGAATTCAAAGGAAATGAATCTGACTATCCATCAGCACCTGTGGTAAACCATATGAGGCAAGGATTGAGCTTTTCCTGTGGTATGTCACATGCATACTAAAGCATCAGCAGTGTCTCCTTGAACTTCCATACCTATTCAAAGACCACAGAGGTAGGCAGTTAATTGTCTGTTGTGGTAGATGCACTCTGAATGCTGGCAGAGGACCAGAGAGAGAAGGATAGATCGATATATGGACACTATTAAACAAAACTATTTCTTGATATACAAGAAGTCTTAACAAGTAAGCATATGAGTAGTAGCAAATGAGGAAGCACAGCCTCCAACTTTTGCTTCCCTAGGTGGTTTATGTTATGGCTTGTATCACTGTGTGAGGAGTACTGTAATGCTGTAGACAAAAATAAGTTCCAACATCTTCAGGCTCCACGCTACCAATGGTTAGAGTGAAACTTTTTCCAGAATATTTGCCACTGAACCTTGATGGGACACCAGATTGCAAACTATTTGCATAATAAATCAAGAGTGTAGGAGCTTGTCCTGATTTCTGCTGGTACCAGTTTAAGTCATTGCTGATGCCCTGACTTGCCAGGCAAGTGATAGTCACTTTGTCTCCTAGAGATGCTGACAGGAATGGTGGAGACTGTGTCACTTGAATGTCACATCTGGCACCTGACAGTAGGAAAAGAAGCCAATAAAAATAACACAATTAACAATGTTATAATAAGGATTCCCTGATTAGAAAAAAAGTGATGTCTACTCTGTGCTGAAAAGATTTTCTCTCCTGTGCAACTTACCTGAGAGCCAGAGTAAACAAATTGCTAGGGTCTGAGCAGGAGCTTTCATGGCCATGGTATGTCCTGACTGGAAATGACTCCTGCAGGGACTGTGAACAGTCAGTTAATAATCTATCAGTTAAGGAGGTTATGCTCTGTGTACATGCAAATTAGCAAATCAGGTCTGTGGACAGCTGCAGCATTTGCTCATCTCAGTAACACAGGAAGTCTAAGTATATAGGGACGCTCCACCAGTGCTGAGAGACACAACTTGGTATTGAGAAAGTGTTCCCCCCAAGGGACTACATGATATAATTATTCTAGTGTCTTTAAATAGAGAGTTTCTATTTTATTTTGTATAACGTAGTTTTTTTTACTGCAGAATAAAAATCATACTTTTCTTTCTAACTTTGAATATAAGTTGGACAGTTAGAGATTTAATTCTTTAGAAACTGCAAGAAATTTATGTTGAAGCCAAAATATTTTCTATTTTCTTCTCCAGTGTTTTACATAATAAATCACCAGTAAAAGCCATGGACAGAGATATAAATTTGACTGAAAGTTAGATGCATAGAAGGGAACAAAGGAAGCTCAGTATATATGCATACATTGATAATTATAATTTAAAATAATGAAATGTAAAAACATCCTTTGATAAACAGAGCCTAATTGTCTATGAGGAAGGACCTAGATATTGAGTGTAAAACTAAATTGTTGCCCTTATATAGGGTTGTCCTCTATTTCTCAAGTTCAATTATGGGAACTTGTTCTCTGCTTTTTTAAAGTCTCTAGCATGTCTCTTTCTGTAAGAACACTAAATAATTCCCAGATCAGTGTCTGCTACACTCTGGGATGATCATTCATAAGCTTTCTTATTTGGTCTCTTCTCTTTGAAAAGCAGAAAGCAGAGTATGCATCTTTGAAATCACTCTGATTCACAAACCTGCAAAGTCCACATCAACTAGCTCTTCTAGTTCTATTTCAGATCTGGATAGTTACTTTTTTTAATTCTTGGTGTGAGGCTTATCTGTGGGTGGAGAGAGAGCTGTCAATCATCAGTTTCCTGGGGCAGGGTTCCACTGTGGAAGGAGAGAGAGCTGTCAGTCCACTGACAGTCATCCTGAATTCAGCAAACCCCCAATCCAGTTCCTAGAGGTTAGTTCCAGCCACATGAGATTATATGGACTTACCCCAACTCCATCCTGAGTCCCCAAATTTTACTTCTGGTCCCCTAGGCCACTTGCTGTCCTCTGAGAGCACTTCCAGTCACCCTGTATCACCCTCAGGGTCATCCATCCCCCACTTCCAGTCATCTGAGGTTACTTCCTGTCCCATTCTGTAACCCCCAAGTCACCCCATGCCCCATTTCCAGTCCCCTGTCCCCAGTCCCCATCCCCTAACCTCACATCAGGTCCACCTGTGTCACCCTGGGGTTGCCCCGCCCCCTCCTCCCAGTCCCTGCCCCTACTCCAGAGTCCCCACTGTCACTCATGCATGTGGTAGCCTGCTGCTTCCAGCTGTAGATGAGCTCTACCTTCTCCTCCTGGGCTGCCTCCATTTCCGGGCTGACCCCCGTCACAGAATGTCTTTGTGGTAGACAACCTCTGCACCATGGCAGACTTCAATCTCCAGGCAGACTGGGCTGGCAGGGGAGGATGCACTGGGAAGTAAAGCAATATGACAGGAAGTAGCTGGGCACAGGGGCTCCTGGTTGTAGCTGCTGGGAGAGCAGGGAAACCTGGGAGTTGGGGGTGGGTACTGGGAAGGGGGCAGGGATAAGGGACAGTCAAGGCAGTGAGGACTAGGCTTAGGGGGATCTCCAGGTTATACCTCAGGAAGGGGGGCATCATGAGAGTTGGGGGCAAGGATAGTTAGTTTAATGTCAACTTGACATGAGCTAAAGTCATCTGAGAGAGTAAACTGATAATATGTCTCCATAAGATAGTACTGTATACAATCCTATAGATAATTTTCTTAGTTACTAATTGATGGGGGAGGGCTCAACTCATTGTAGATAAAGCCAAACATGAACTGGAGGTCCAGGGATCTATTAGAAAGCTTATTAAGCTAATCACAAGAAGTAAAGCCTTCCCTTGTATTCTATATTAACTCCTGCCTTCAAATTCCTGCCCTGTTAGATATCCTGATCTTTCTTCTTTTGATGATGTACAGTTATGTGGAAGCATATGCCAAATAAACCCTTTCCTCCCTAATTTGATTTTGGCCATGGTTTTTCATCACATTAATAGTAACACTATGACACAAATTAAAAACAAATTTAAATTTCTTGTGCTACCTAACAATAAACTCTGGTGTGTCACCAATCTGTAACAATTAATTTTTTATCTTTTGTCCCATATGAAATTACATATAAAATTATATTTTATTTAATTTTTTATTATTTTGCTACATTGACAAAAACATTTTAAAATGAAAGTTTTTCAATTCAATGGGCTTTGTAGTTCATTTATAAAAAGTGGGTTTTAAAACTCAGTTTTAGATTCCCCCATGCCACTGCAGGACACTGCAAAATTTCTGTGGCAGAAGATAGAGGTCCTGGTTACTTGAGCATCAGACAAGAAGATGCATGGAGGAAGAGTCATAGAGGTCAAAGCTCCCAGAGGAGGCAGCAGAGCATATTCCACAGTGAAAAGTATTATTTTAAGTAACTCACACTATTTTTTATTGTCCAGGGGTATTGAATTTCTGTCACAGTTAACATGGTATAGTTTGCTCAGTGACAGTTCTGTCTTGTTAGAAAAAGAGTAGTTGAAGTATGAAGATAGACATTGTTGCAGCCTGAACCTGAACCTGACCCTGCTGATTTTCCAGCATCTGAACTTGAATGATGGGTTTGAACAAACATCCAGGATTAAAGCAGCTTCTTCAGGATACATGACACCCTCCCCATAGAAGAACCACACAGAAGCTTTTGATGAATTAGTAACACTGCTGGTTCTCTGTCTCTTCCCTCTGTTTCTGCTGATATCTACCAGTTGTATCATATAATACATTTATCAAATGTATCATTTGATCTGTTTGATCATTGTGTCTTAGAAGACAGTTCTGACTTCTCACATGACAGCCAAGTATCTGGAGGAAGCTTCACCCAGAACACTTCAGTGGTTGATAAGAGAACATTTCCTTTCAGACTTAAACAACCAGCACATAATTACTTGCAGGACATTTTGGATCTGAATTCTTACCAAACCTCCTATAATGATATATGTAAATATGCTAGGAATTCCAGAAACATTCAACTTCTTTTTACCATTGGAACTTAGATAGAATTAAGTAATAAATGCTTCTGTTTCTTAATAAAATGTGTGTTGATGGTACAGTAGTAAGCATAGCTTTGTTCTAAAAAAGAAATCTAGCATCTTCTCAGGAAGTTCTAACTCATACATACTAAAGAAATACCTGTTCACCTTGAGATTTGAGTGTCTTACTCCTCTGTTTTTTAATAAATAAGACTTATATATTTTTTTCTTTTTTTATTTATTACATTTAAAAAATACCAATCCAAATTCCCATTCTGTCCCCTCCTCCCATTCCCTCCACACACCCTCCCACCCCACCTTCATCTAATTCTAAGATAAGGTAAGGCACACTGCTTTGTGGAAGGTCAAAGCCCCTCCCTACTATATCTAGGCTGAGTAAAATGTACATTCAAAGAGAATAGGATCTCCAAAAGCCAGCACATGCAGTAGAAATAAATCCTCGAGCCATAGCAGTAGCTTCTCAGTCTGCCCCAGCCATGCAACTGTCAACCACATTCAGTGGGACCAGTTTGGTCCTATGCTTGTTTCTTCCCAGTCCAGCTAGAGTTGGTGAGCTCCCATTATCTCAGGTAAACTGTTTCAGTAGATGAACCTTTCATGGTCTTGACCTTTTTGCTCATATTCTCATTCATTCTTCTCTTCAGCTGGACCTTGAGAGCTCAGTTCGATACTCCAATGTGAATCTCTGTCTCTATTTCCATCTGTTATTGGATGAAGGTTCTATAGCTTCTGATTTTCTTCATTTTTCCAAAAGGTTAAGTTTTAAAGAGATGATACTAGTTATTGGCTGAGGGATAATGGGTCAAACTGAACTTTCCTATAACTATCCATGTTTATTTTCTAGAACTTAGAAATTGATAGTTGCATGTCAACATGACTTTTCTGTTGAGATTGAATTATGATATTGAGATGATATGGATATCCCAAAGTATATAGGTGAGATCAATATAATCACAAGAGATTTATAATATGGAGACAGTGCATTGAACTATACAGAGTGATTGTTACAGTGGAACAGATAGAATTGTGGATGATAGTGCCCATTGTTCAGTGAATATGCTGACTTTCTAGAAGAATAAATGTTAGCAATAGATTTTATGCTCTGGATTCTTCAGCACACCCATAGCTCTTCTTCTCCTTGGGTTTAATTTGGGAGACTACAGATCTCCAGAACTGTAAGGAAATTGTCTTTGATCTTTAGCACATATTCTTGCTAGAAGCCTTCCCTGCTTCACATATGATAACTAAGACCTGTGCTAGATGTCTTATGATAAGTTCCTGCCACTTAAGGCAAATTATGGTTAGTACCCAGGCTTACCAGTCCCGTATATTCCTTATACTCTGTAATAAAGTTGAGCTTATACACTGAAGTCTGTGTCCCAGAGGGCTGTCTACATTGTACCTACAGTGACCAAATCTTTTTCCCCTGCATTTGCACCCTCTGCCCTTGCAAATCAGTATACCGAATGATCCTGAGGAAGAAGCACAACCACATCACAGCAATATACTAGACTTTGTTGCTTCCACATTGGAAACCTTACCATCTTTGAGGAGTGGATTGGGGGTTGGAATAGGGTAGGGGGAAAATGGAGGGAGCAGGAGGAGGGTAAGTAATGGGAATAGAATTTTCCATGTAAAATGAAAATAATATATTTTTTATTGAAAAAAAAATTCCTGCTTCCTCCCAGCCTCCCATTTCCCTCCCCCTCCTCCCCTCCCTCTCCCCCTCCCCCCACTCTTCTCCCACTCTCTCTCCAGTCCAAAGAGCAGTCAGGGTTCCCTGCCCTGTGGAAAGTCCAGAGTCTTCTCCCCTCCATCCAGGTCTAGGAAGGTGAACATCCAAACTGGCTAGGCTCCCACAAAGCCAGAACATGAAGTAGGAACAAAACCCCATGCCATTGTCCTTGGCTTCTCATCAGCCCTCATTGTCCACCATGTTCAGAGAATCCGGTTTTATCCCATGCTTTTTCAGTCACAGTCCAGCTGGCCTTGGTTAGCTCCCAATAGATCAGCCCCACCAGGTGAACAATCTAAACAGACCTGTTAGTTTCGAAGAATTAGAAGCTGTTATCAAAACTCTCCCTACCAAAAAAAAAGCACAGGACCAGATGGTTTCAATGCGGAATTCTACCAGAACTTCCAAGAAGACCTAATACCTATACTCTTTAATGTATTTCACAATATAGAAACAGAAGAGTCATTGCCAAATTCCTTTTATGAAGCTACAGTTACTCTGATACCAAAACCGCACAAAGACTCAACCAAGAAAGAGAAGTACAGGCCAATCTCACTCATGAACATCGATGCAAAAATCCTCAACTAAATACGGGCAAACCGAATCCAAGAACACATTAGAAAAATTATCCATTATGATCAAGTAGGCTTCATCCCAGAGATGCAAGGCTGGTTCAACATATGAAAATCTATCAATGTAATCCACCATATAAATAAACTGAAAGAAAAAAAACATATGATCGTTTCATTAGATGCTGAAAAAGCATTTGACAAAATTCAACATCCCTTTATGATAAAAGTCTTGGAGAGATTAGGGATACAAGGGTCATACCTAAATATAATAAAAGCTATTTATAGCAAGCCGACAGCTAACATCAAATTAAACGGAGAGAAACTCAAAGCCATCCCACTAAAATCAGGAACACGACAAGGCTGTCCACTCTCTCCATACCTCTTCAATATTGTGCTTGAAGTTTTAGCAATAGCAATAAGACAACATAAGGGGATCAAGGGGATTCAAATTGGAAAGAAGTTAAACTTTCGTTATTTGCAGATGATATGATAGTGTACATAAGCGAACCCAAAAACTCCACCAAATAACTTTTACAGCTGATAAACACCTTTAGTAATGTGGCAGGATACAAGATCAACTCCAAAAAATCAGTCACCCTCTTATACACAAATGATATGGAAGCAGAGAGGGAAATCAGAGAATCATCACCTTTCACGATAGCCACAAACAGTATAAAATATCTTGGGGTAACTCTAACCAAGGAAGTGAAAGATCTATTTGACAAGAACTTTAAGGCATTGAAGAAAGAAATTGAAGAGGATACCAGAAAATGGAAGGATCTCCCTTGCTCTTGGATTGGGAGGATCAACACAGTAAAAATGGCAATTCTACCAAAGGCTATTTATAGATTCAATGCAATCCCCATCAAGGTCCCAGCAAAATTCTTCACAGATCTTGAGAGGACAATAATCAACTTTATATGGAAAAAAAACAAAAAACCCAGGATAGCCAAAACAATCTTATACAATAAAGGAACTTCTGGAGGCATTAACATCCCTGACTTCAAACTCTATTACAGAGCTACAGTAATGAAAACAGCGTGATATTTGGCATAAAAACAGAGAAGTCGATCAATGGAATCGTATAGAAGACCCGGATTTTAACCCACAAAGCTATGAACACCTGATTTTTGATAAAGGAGCTAAAAGTATACAATGGAATAAAGAAAGCATCTTCAACAAATGGTGCTGGCACAACTGGATGTCAACCTGTAGAAGAATGAAAATAGACCCATATCTATCACCATGCACAAAACTCAAGTCCAAATGGATCAAAGACTTCAATATCAATCTGAACACACTGAACCTGATAGAAGAGAAAGTGGGAAGTACCCTACAACAGATGGGCACAGGACATTGCTTCCTAAGTATAACCCCAGCAGCACAGACATTAAGGGCAACATTGAATAAATGGGACCTACTGAAACTGAGAAGCTTCTGTAAAGCAAAGGACACTGTCACTAAGACAAAAAGGCGACCTACTGACTGGGAGAAGATCTTCACCAACCTGCAAAATAATATATTTTTAAATAAATTAAAATATTAGAAAAAGTAGGGCTTAATTGATCAATATAGCCAAAGTTCTAGCAGGAAAAAAAAAAAAACAAAATGTTTCCTGTCCATCAAAATATGAAATTATCAGAAATATTTCAAAAACAGAAGGAAAAAAGAACTTTCTAGAAAAGAAATACAGAAAATTTAACCTGAAAATAGATTTGGATTAAAATTATCAAATTTATACAAGTATAGAAGATAAAAATTAAAATTTTATCAATACATAAAAATACCAAACCCTAAACAAATTGTACAATGGAAGGAAAATATTTAAAACAACCAGAAATGCTAGCTTAAACATGTATCTATGTATCACTAACTGTGCATGTACTTGGAATAAAACATGTAATCAAAATAGTAACAATAGCTGAATGAATATAAAAAGAACTATTTGTTCTTCAGAAAAGAAACATTTCAAGAGTAAAATATAGTGTGTATTTAGTGAGTCAATAAACATACTTTATACAAAGTATAGAAAAGGGGAGTAGATTATACAATACTTATGTTAATAAGATGGAATTTAAGTCATAAGTATGAAATGTGATAATATAATTATACGTAAAAGATACAGTTTAACAAAGGAATATGTCTAAATTTTCTCTCTACTGAATTGTTTTGAATGATGAAGGAAGACAAGAGCTGAATGATCAGAATGGGTTTTTACTTAGCTTTAGCTCCATCATTTTTGACTGCTGAGAATGTGCCCATTCACCATTCTCCTAAGGTAATTTTATTGTTATTACAGGTGAAGAGAACTGAGATGCATGGCCTACGGCAGGTGCTCATGCTCCAAGGTCCTCAGCTGTAAGCAACAATCTGGAGTTCCTCAGCACCATTCTCGCACACAGATAAGTAACATACTTGGCAGCTGAGCTACCCTTAAGCAAGGATGTTTTTGTTAGGGTCTGAATCACTGTGGGAGGAGTATAAGAACATTGTAGGCAGTAATATAATCCTAAATCCTCAGGCTCCACTTTGCTTGAGTGTGAAATCTGTGCCTGACCCACTGCCACTGAACCTGTCTGAGACTCCAGAAAATCGGTTGGAAACCTTGTATATCAATAGCTGTGGAGACTGACCTGGCTTTTGCAGGTACCATTCCAAATATGTGTTTCCACGACTTAGTAGAAGGCTCTGACTAGACCTGCAAGAGATGGAGACTTGATCTCCAAGGCTGACAATCAAGGATGTTGGAGTTTGGGTCATCACAACATCACCTCTGGAAACTGAAAAAAAAAAGAGAGAAAAAAAAGAAAGTTAAAGTTGATTATTGTCTTCTCCAGATCTGTGAAGAATTTTGATGGGATTTTGATGGGGATTGCATTGAATCTATAGATTGCTTTTGGTAGAATTGCCATTTTTACTATGTTGATCCTCCCAATCCAAGAGCAAGGGAGGTCCTTCCATTTTCTGGTGTCCTCTTCTATTTCTTTCTTCAAAGACTTAAAGTTCTTGTTAAATAGATCTTTCACTTCCTTGGTCAGGTTTACCCCAAGATATTTTATGCTCTTTGTGGCTATCGTGAAAGGTGATGCTTCTCTGATTTCCCTCTCGGTTTCTTTATCCTTAGTGTATAGGAAGGCAACTGATTTTTTGGAGTTGATCTTGTATGCTGCCACATTACTAAAGGTGTTTATCAGCTATAGGAGTTCTTTGGTAGAGTTTTTGGGGTCGCTTATGTATACTATCATATCATCTGCAAATAACGACAGCTTAACTTCTTCCTTTCCAATACGGATCCCCTTGATCCCCTTATGTTGTCTTATTGCTATTGCTAGAACTTCAAGCACTATATTGAAGAGGTACAACTTTATATGGAAAAACAAAAAACCCAGGATAGCCAAAACAATCTTATACAATAAAGGAACGTCTGGAAGCATTACCATCCCTGAATTCAAACTGTATTACAGATCTACAGTATTGAAAACAGCTTGGTATTGGCATAAAAACAGAGAAGTCGACCAGTGGAATCGAATAGAAGACCCTGACTTTAACCCACAAACCTATGAGCACCTGATTTTCGATAAAGGAGCTAAAAGTATACAATGGAAAAAAGAGCATCTTCAACAAATTGTGCTGGCAAAACTGGATGTCAATCTGTAGAAGAATGAAAATAGATCCATATCTATCACCATGCACAAAACTCAAGTCCAAGTGGATTAAAGACCTCAATATCAGTCCGAACACACTGAACCTGATAGAAGAGAAAGTGGGAAGTACTCTACAACACGTGGGCACAGGAGACCACTTCCTACGTATAACCCCAGCAGCACAGACAGTAAGTGCCTCATTGAATAAATGGGACCTCCTGAGACTGAGAAGCTTCTGTAAAGCAAAGGACACTGTCGCTAAGACAGAAAGGCAACCCACTGACTGGGAGAAAATCATCACCAACCCCGCAACGGACAAAGGTCTGATCTCCAAAATATATAAAGAACTCAAGAAACTAGACCGTAAAAGGCTAATCAACCCAATCAGAAAATGGGGCACTGAGCTGAACAGAGATCTCTCAACAGAAGAAGTTCAAATGGCCAAAAGACACCTAAGGTCATGCTCAACTTCCTTGGCGATCAGGGAAATGCAAATGAAGACAACTTTAAGATATCATCTTACACCTGTCAGAATGGCTAAAATCAAAAACACCAATGATAGCCTTTGCTGGAGAGGTTGTGGAGAAAGGGGTACACTCATCCATTGCTGGTGGGAATGCAAACTTGTGCAACCACTCTGGAAAGCAGTGTGTAGGTTTCTCAGGAAATTCGGGATCAACCTACCCCTGGACCCAGCAATACCACTCTTGGGAATATACCCAAGAGAGGCCTTATCATACAACTAAAGTATATGCTCTACTATGTTCATAGCAGCATTGTTTGTAATAGTCAGAACCTGGAAACAACCTAGATGTCCTTCAATTGAAGAATGGATGAAGAAAGTATGGAATATATACATATTAGAGTATTACTCCGCAGTAAAAAACAAGGACTTCTTGAAGTTTGCATCAAATGGATGGAAATAGAAAACACTATCCTGAGTGAGGTAACCCAGACCCAAAAAGAGGAACATGGGATGTACTCACTCATATTTGGTTTCTAGCCATAAATAAAGGACATTGAGCCTATAACTCAGGTTCTAAAAGAAGCTAAATAAGAAGGAGAACCCAAAGAAAAACATATAGGCATCCTCCTGAATATTAACCTTCATCAGGCGATGAAAGGAGACAGAGTCAGAGACAGAGACCCTCATTGGAGCACCAGACTGAAATCTCAAGGTCCAAATCAGGAGCAGAAGGAGAGAGAGCACGAGCAAGGAACTCAGGACCGCGAGAGGTACGCCCACACAATGAGACAATGGGGATGTTCTATTAGGAACTCACCAAGGCCAGCTGGCCTGGGTCTGAAAAAGCCTGGGATAAAACCGGTCTCGCTGAACATAGTGGACAATGAGGACTACTGAGACCTCAAGAACAATGGCAATGGGTTTTTGATCCTACTGCACCTATTGGCTTTGTGGGCGCCTAGGCAGTTTGGATGATCACCTTACTAGACCTGGATGGAGGTGGGTGGTCCTTGGACTTACCACAGGGCAGGCAACCCTGACTGCTCTTTGGGCTTACAAGGGACGGGGGACTTGATTGGGGGAGGGGAGGGAAAGGGGAGGCGGAGGTGGGGAAGAGACAGAAATCTTTAATAAAAAAAAATAAATAAATAAATATATAAATAAAAAGAAAGTTAAGGACACACTTCATGAACAATCTTTATGTGCTCTTTCTCGATATTTGTTTCAAATGAGATGTTTATTTTTAAATACAATTCTAAATCACTAAATTTCCCTTATTGACAAGCCAAATGAATTGAAAACCCTAAGGCACTTCAAGGCATGATTTATACAATTCATTTCTATCTATGTCATAATCTTCATTTTAAAACAAGTTCTCACCTATCTGAAACCTCCCCCTAATAGATGTAAACATTAGAGTATCCATCTTGGAGGGTAAGAACTCTCAGTCTTCTCATACATGGATTCACCACATGTAATCATCAGTGAGACTCAGGGGTAATCCTCCCTACCCACTCTCCCTTCCCCTTCCCTCTGTCCTCACCAGGAATCCAGAACAACAGCAGTACCAATAACACAACAGGCAACATCATTTTGAGAAGGCAGTGTGTGGACACTGATCAGTCACTCAAAGATGACAACTGAGTTTTTATCACAGACTAGCAAGGGTGGGTCCTCCCTAGGGAGCGATATGCAAATACTCAGTTTGTGTTATAGTATAGATAGAGGGATGATTGATGCAGGAATTGCACTATTGCAAAAAAATCTTATATTGTTTGGTCACCGATGACAAGAGTAAAATAGAAGGTGGTGCTTGATAGGAATACAACTTGTTAAAAATTGTCAATTTGTATGGCACTAGACACTTATTAAGAGCTGTATTAAAGAAAAACTAGAAAAAGTGAAAATTTAGATATGTATGAAATCCTTCCGTCTGAGCTAAATAAATATGCTTTTGCTCCTTTCACCAATTTTACAGATAAATACCTTTCATTAATGAATGTTAAATGTAGAATTTGGACCTGATTTTCCTGTGGTTCATTGATTTTGTCTCTGTAGGAGCACAAAATTAAATAAACCTAATTAAAACATAACTTAAATTTTTATCATGAAATTGTAAAATGGATGGATATTAAAAATAATTGTCATAGGAAATATGAGTTGAAGAACTTTGGAATAGAGGCATAGGTCCCTGGTATTTGTGGCTAATGATATTTCACAGATGAATTTGAATTCACTAGTTTCATATGAATAATATATTATATAATAATATAAGTATATATACATATATAAATAATTTTGATCCAGCAAATATACCCCAGTAAAATATTTTGTCCTTTATTTCTTTATTATGCATTTGTACTTGTGCATGTAGGCATGTTTATTCCATGTCACACAGGTGGAGAGCAGAGGACAACTTGTAGGAGACATTCCTCACATACCATGTTATGCCATGTAGACCTCAAATTGTTTTCCTTGATAGCTGGACTATTTATTTCTTAAAAAATCTCACCAGTTTTTTAGTGAACTGAAATTATACCACATTTTAAAAGTAGAAAATTTTCTGCAGGTGTTGATAGATGTTAAGAATACTTGCTGTTCTTAAAGGTGACCTGAGTTCAGTAACTAGCACCTATGCTGAGTTGTGAACTATTGCCTATAAGTCCAACTCCAAGGGGACATATACATTCTTCTAACATATGTAGGTACCTACATGCTTGTGTGCTTACATAAACAGAAAGATATCATAAAAGACAATTTTAAAAAAGAAAAAATCTTTCTCCCAGATAGAAATCTAACATTTATGGGCAAACACAAGAGAAAAGGGAATGTTTTATGCCGCAGAAATGGAATGTGGAATTCAGGATATTCTGATGGATCTTTTTTTCCAGGCTGTTTTTTGTCACTTTGATACAACCAAAGGACATATTGGAAATTGAGAAAACTCTTATATCTGATTGACCTCTGGACAGGCCTATGGGGAATTGTCTTGATTAATGATGTATGTGAAAATATTCAACCTAATATCAATAGTGCCACCCCTGGGCAGGTGATCCCAGGTGATGTAAGAAGTCAGGCTAAGCAAACCATGGGGATTAACCCAAAAAGCATCATACCTCCATGTCTTCTCCTTCAGATCCTACCTCCTGGTTCTGTTCTTAGTTCCCTTCATAATAGACTGTGATGTCAACTATAAGCTGACTTCCCTTTTCCCCAGGTTGCTTTAGGTTATAGTGTTTATCACAATAGAAAATCATCTAGGGCAGCCTTCCAGATATCACATGACTCCTATAACTAACTAGTAGGGAAGGCTTTTTAAGATGAATATTTTCTTAGAAACCTAGGAAAGAGTAAAAGGAGCTGTTTAATAATTTCTCCATAGCAAATGTTAGGAAAACTCTCTCGTTCAGAATTTTCACTATAAAAAATTAAATTCTGTTAGGTTCTTGTTAATTACCAAATAATTCTTTGAATCCATCTCACTCATAGGTCTCTGGTATGTAGTCACAACAAAGGAGTCCAGGTAGTACACAGAGGTCTCCATCTAGGTGAATAATAACTAGTTCCACACTTTCAATACCTCTAGGTTTTCTGTGAATGTGTCTCCCAGTCCTCTGATTCTTCATTTGCCTGATTTTTCACTAGGAAGTAAAATGGTGGGTCAGATCTATGCAGCAGTGTTAGTCAGCTGGTATACCCTCACAAAATGTGTAAAACATGTTAATTTTTTGATATTAAAATCCATGCTGGCAATTTCAATCTGAAGAGAACTTGACAATTTTGTCAACATCACATAGCTAAGAAGCAGTTACTGGAGTTCAGTGATTGTACCAGATGATACTAAGAATATTATGTAACTCTAGTAAAGATTGAATAATTTAATATCAAAGTACAAATTAATTTAAATGAAAGGAAACAAGCCTATATGGTTTTAAAGATGAAAAATAAAAGAGTATATTTTCAAATATATGTTTAACAACTTGATTTACTGTGCAAATCATGTTTTGTGCTCAGATTAGAGTTTAAAATTATTAAAAGTATTAGAAAAAATATATGACATTTCTGTCCCATGTGTTTTGTTTATTTATTTTTTTAGGTTTTCCATAGACAATGAGACACAGACTACCATAAAACTAATATCTCTCTGTCTCCACTTCCCAGAACTAGCAATCCAGGCATTTGCCATATTTATTTAAGAAAATGATTTCTGTACTTGGGAAATTTCTCAATTTATAAATAACCTTCCATTTTCCTTGGACATATAGCTGAAATTGATGGTGAATGTCATTTATCAAATTACCTCTTTACCTTGTGTGAGATTTACCTAAATTCATTTTATAGATGGCCAACTAAGTGTAGAGAACTTAGGAGATTCACTGAATGACACACAGCTTTTGATCCTCAGGGAAGAGGCAATGTCTAAGAAGCATTGCTCATAGAGTTCCTAGTGCACTGCAACAATAGATTATATGAATCAACATAATTTAACACTTGAACGTATTCTTTTTCACTCTACTCAACTTAATGGTTGTAATTTTAACAAAATGAATCATACTTATATGCTTATATTTAAATCTCCAAAGTATTTACAAAAATAAATACATAGCATTAAGTTTAGGTGAATATGAATGTTTATGATCATGGTATAATGTATGGCTCTTTTATACAATTTACAACAATTATATACAACAAAATTTCAAACAGAAATTGAAAGAATAAAAATCTCACACACTAAAATGGAAAGAATTCATGATATATGTACTGCTTTTATAAAGATCTAAAATATATTTGCAACTTCAAAAGTTCTTGCAGAAGTATTTTCATAAATGAATTTCAAATCTTATCAGACAACTTCTTTTCATTACTAATTTGATTTTTTTTTTCATTTCCAGACTCTCATATGACATTAATTCTGTGGGAGACTATATTTTAATAATACTTTAAGTGACAATATGGAAAATTTATTATTTGTGATGTAATAATTACAACAGAGGTCTGTTTATTCAATACATAGACTGTAAGCCATTAAATAGTGATGAATATGTGAATAGGAAAGTAGAAATTTATTTTCCTGATCCTGGTAATGAACAAATAACAAACATAATACAGTGGAAAGAGTGTAAATATTATAATATTGAAGACATTCTCTGTCATCTGGGTACCTTGTCCTGTTATCAGGCAAGCTCTGCCCACCACAATGTCCCCCCTTCCCAACGGGAAACTGTGATCTCACCTCTATTATCCTCTCCTCTCTCTTTGTCCATTCTTCTTCCCCCTTCCTCCTTCTCTCTCACATCTATCTATCTGTCTGTTTGTCTGTCTATCTATTTTATATTTATCTCTTCCCTTTATTATCCTCTTGCCTTATACCCTTACCAATACCCACTAAATCACCTCTATACCCAAACTCTCTCCACATGACATATCTATCGGTCTCCCACCGAACAAATACAAGTTATCAAATTACTAACTCATTATGTTGCCATCCATATTCTTAACATTATCAATACAATGCTGATAAGATATTGATCTAACTCTGGCAGAGAACTATACTGCAAGATCAAGATTTATATAGATATAGATATAGATATAGATATAGATATAGATATAGATATA
>JABTXL010006406.1:77142-108591 GCA_025134845.1 Neodon shergylaensis
GCGGCTGGGGTGCTGGGGACGCAGCCCCAGCCACTCATATTTCAACATAGGCATACTTGTTCAACTATGTTTATATCAGCATTATTTGTAATAGTCTGAAGCTGGAAACAACCTAGATGCCCCTCAGCCAATAACTTGATAAAGAAAATGTTGTACTATTCATCATTAAAAAACAATGACATCTTGAAATTTGCATGAAAATGGATGGAACTAGAGAAAAACACTCTGAGTGTGATAAACCAGACCATAAAGATGAGCACCAAATGTACTCATTTATAAGTGGATATTTTTATAAGGAGGACCTGCTTTTTCTTCCAGGCTGCCCGGATAGCTTAGCCCCGAAATAACCACACAGAAATTGTATTAATTAAATCACTTCTTAGCCCATTATCTCTAGCCTCTCATCGGCTAACTCTCATATCTTGGTTTAACCTATCTCTATTAATCTGTACATTGTGATGTGGCAGTGGCTTACCAGGAGAGATTCAATATATCTGTATCTGGTGGCTCTCTCTGACTCTGCCTTCTTCCTCCCAGCATTCTGTTTAATTTTCCCCACCTACCTAAGCTCTGTCCTATCAAGGGCCCAAAGTAGTTTCTTTATAAACCAATGAAAGCTACACAAAGAGAGAAGGACCTCCTACACCATTTCCGCTTTTCTGTTTAAACAAAAAGCAAGGCTTTAACATAGTAAAATTGTATATAACAGCTACTCTAGCAAGAATTATAGCTACAAAATTTATATCTACTTTATCTTCTATCATAACCAAGGAAAACTATAATTATAACTATACATTCTTCAACTCCATCAAAGACTTCAGAAGGATGTAATATTACTTAAGTAAACAAGAAGTGTATTATAAACAACTTCCAAAACTAGAATTGACAGAGACATCTCGCTGTCTGGACAGTCACCCAAAGTTTTTCTGTAATGTTGGAGCATCTGTCTTCAGCCTACAGGCCCATAGTATCCAGCAGACTTTCCCATGAAGCAGAAAATTTTAAAGGCAGTTCTGCCTTATTGGCAGTTTTTAGTCACTTTCTTTTGTGTCTTGCAGAATATCTGGCAGACTCCTTTATGAAGCAGGAACCCTGAAGGATCATCTCACCTTTAGGCAAGTTCAACAGTCATCTCTCTATGGGTACTGCATGTCCAGTGAAGCAGTCCAGGTAAGAAGAGTTTCTTGCCAAATGGCTAAGGAGCCATTTTGATGCCCATCTTTCTCTTGAAGTAGATTGGTGCTGCCAGGAGCAGACTGTCTCATTGTCATGAAAAGTTCTAAATTTTTAAACATTTTAAATGCCATATTCTGAAGGTCTCTGAAAGATTTGAAGAGTATCTATCTAACTGAAATATATCTCTATATATCTAGAAAACCCAACTAACATGACAAAAGCTTGACTATTATAGATGATTGTCTATTAACCTATATTTCTTAATTATATGTTTCATTTAAAATGAACTACACAGTCACAATAACTTAATCAAGAGCAGAAATATACATATAACAAAATTGACCTTAAATTTATATCAATAAACCAAGATCTGTATGAAAGCAAATTATTCATCTCTATAGCATACCCCCTTTAAATGTAAATAAAAATTATAAACAATATTTGGGAATATGGGCATAGTTTTGTCTATACTTCTTCCTGCTTATTGGGGGAACTGTCAATTAGGTCTTTTATGGTATATCCTATGTGCTAGGTTCATCTCAGTCAACAGATGAGTTAAGTAATTTTTTGAGGGTGTTCATGATGACCTTTGAGGTGGCCTTGGTTCATGAAACCATATTCACCTGGAAGCAATCCACAGGTTTTCATATTCTGTGAAAACCAAAAAAAAAGAACCTCTTTTTCCAAGCAACATGTTCTTAGACCTAAACTCTGAAGTTAAGATACCTTTATAATATACATGCTGGTTTAGCTTATCAGCCCATACAATAAAATGTCTCATTGTACTTGGCTCCTTCAGAGTTAAAAAATTCAAAGAAAGCACAATATATATAATCTAGACTCTCTGTGAATTTTCCATTTTTATGTGGCTTACTTTTCTTTACACCTTTTAATTTATGTTTATATGTACTCTGTCTCTTTAAAGATTTTACCCCCTTTATTTTTAAAGCATTAACTTTATTTTATGACTCTCCATACTCCTTTTCTTCTCTTTTCCAAACCTATCTACATTTATCCAACACTGTGACCCATTTAGAGGTTGTTTATATCAGAATCTGTCCTATTTTGAATCTGTAATACTTTACTGTCCAGGAACACGTCTTACAATGCTAAGCACTTCTTAAAATCTTAAGTTGTGCCATTGCTATGTAAAATATAGTAGTGCCTGCCTGCCCTGCCTAGTCCAACAATGGCGGAGCCTCTTGTGCCTTTGAGACACTTGTGCCTCTGAACCGTATGCACTGCCCCACTTCCAGACACACAGCAAGTTCACATTGCTATCAAGCAAGCCATAGAACTCTGCTCACAAAGCCCATCCTAATGCTCTGTTTCCTGAAAGAGCCAGAGGTCATTCTGGTAGCATAGCCCAGAAAGCTGGCATTTTTAAACAGCATGGCTTTTTTCTGCTGCTGCTACTGAGTCAGGAAAATCTCTTTTTTTTATTGAGAAAAAGAAAAAAGTTTCCACCTCCCCCCAGCCTCCCATTTCGCTCCCCCTCCTCCCACCCTTCTCCCCCTACCCCCACTCCTCTCACCCTCCCTCTCCAGTCCAAAGAGTAGTCAGGGTTCCCTTCCCTGTGGAAAGTCCAAGGTCCTCCCCCCTCCGTCCATGTCTAGGAAGGTGAACATCCAAACTGGCTAGGCTCCCACAAAGCCAGAACTTGAAGTAGGATCAAAACCCAGGGCCATTGTCCTTGGCTTCTCATCAGCCCCGATTGTTCGCAATGTTCAGAGAGTCCTGTTTTATCCCATGCTTCTTCCGTCACAGTCCAGCTGGCCTTGATGAGCCCCCAATAGATCAGCCACACTGTCTCAGTGGTTGGGTGCACCCCTCGTGGTCCTGACTTCCTTGCTCATGTTCTCCCTCCTTCCGCTCCTCATTGGGAACTTGGGAGCTCAGTCCGGTGCTCCAGTGTGGGTCTCTGTGACTATCTCCATCCATCACCTGATGAAGGTTCTAGGGTGATATGCAAGATAATCATCAGTATGGCTATAGGATAGAGTCATTTCAGGTTCCCTGTCCTCAGCTGCCCAAGGAACTAACTGGGGCCCTCGCCTTGGGCTCCTGGGAGCCACTCTAGGTTCAAGTCTCTTGCCAACCCTAAGGTGACTCCCTTAACTAAGAATTGTGCTTCCGTGCTCCCCATCCAACCTTCCTTTATCCCAATCCTCCTGTTTCCCCAAGTTTCCTTCATCCTCCCCTTCTCACTTTTCTCTCCCCTTCCCCCGATACTCCCACCCCCCCCCAAGATCCCAAAATTTCTCCCCGGCAATTGTGTCTATTTCCCTTAGTCAAGAGAATAATTATATGTGTTTCCTTGGGTTCACCTTCTAATTTAGGTTCTTTAGGTTCACCAATTATATACTCCGTGACCATTATTGATGGCTAGAAACCAATTATGAGTGAGTACATCCCATGTTCATCTTTTTGGGTCTGGGATACCTCACTCAGGATAGTGTTTTCTATTTCCATCCATTTGCATGCAAAATTCGAGAAGTCATTGTTTTTTACCGCAGCATAGTACTCTAATGTGTATATATTCCACACTTTCTTCATCCATTCTTCCATTGAAGGGCATCTAGGTTGTTTCCAGGTTCTGGCTATTACAAATAATGCTGCTATGAACATAGTTGAGCAGATGCTTTTGTCATGTGATAGGGCATCTCTTGGGTATATTCCCAAGAGTGGTATTGCTGGGTCCAGGGGTAGGTTGATCCCGAATTTCCTGAGAAACCGAAACACTGATTTCCAAAGTGGTTGCACAAGATTGCATTCCCACCAGCAATGGATGAGGGTACCCCTTCCTCCACAGCCTCTCCAGCAAAGGATATCATTGGTGTTTTTGATTTTAGCCATTCTGACAGGTGTAAGATGATATCTCAAAGTTGTTTTGATTTGCATCTCCCTAATCACTAAGGAGGTTGAGCATGACCTTAAGTGTCTTTTGGCCATTTGAACTTCTTCTGTTGAGAATTCTCTGTTCAGTTCAGTGCCCCATTTTTTAATTGGGTTAATTAGCATTTTGAAGTCTAGTTTCTTGAGTTCTCTATAAATTTTGGAGATCAGGCCTTTGTCTGTTGCAGGGTTGGTGAAGATCTTCTCCCAGTCAGTAGGTTGTCTTTTTGTATTAGTGACAGTGTCTTTTGCTTTACAGAAGCTTCTCAGTTTTAGTAGGTCCCATTTATTCAATGCTGCCCTTAATGTCTGTGCTGCTGGGGTTATACATAGAAGGCGATCTCTTGTGCCCATTTGTTGTAGGGTGGTTCCCACTTTCTCTTCTATCAGGTTCAGTGTGTTCGGACTGATATTGAGGTCTTTGATCCATTTGGACTTGAGTTTTGTGCAAGGTGATAGATATGGGTCTATTTTCAATCTTCTACAGGTTGATATCCAGTTGTGCCAGCACCATTTGTTGAAGATGCTTTCTTTCCTCCATTGTATACTTTTAGCTCCTTTATCGAAAATGAGGTGATCATAGGTTTGTGGGTTAAAATTTGGGTCTTCTATGCGATTCCATTGATCGACTTCTCTGTTTTTATGCCAGTACCACACTGTTTTCATTACTGTAGCTCTGTAATAGAGTTTGAAGTCAGGGATGGTAATGCCTCCAGAAGATCCTTTATTGTATAGGATTGTTTTAGCTACCCTGGGTTTTTTGTTTTTCCATATGAAGTTGATTATTGTCCTTTCAAGATCTGTGAAGAATTTTGCTGGGATCTTGATGGGGATTGCATTGAATCTGTAAATTGCCTTTGGTAGAATTGCCATTTTTACTATGTTGATCCTCCCAATCCAAGAGCAAGGGACGTCCTTCCATTTTCTGGTATTCTCTTCAATTTCTTTCTTCAATGCCTTAAAGTTCTTGTCAAATAGGTCTTTCACTTCCTTGGTTAGAGTTACCCCAAGATAGTTTATGCTGTTTGTGGCTATCGTGAAAGGTGAAGTTTCTCTGATTTCCATCTCTGCTTCCATATCCTTCGTATATAAGAGGGCGACTGATTTTTTGGAGTTGATCTTGTATTCTGCCACATTACTAAAGGTGTTTATCAGCTGTAGGAGTTCTTTGGTGGAGTTTTGGGGGTCACTTATGTACACTATCATATCATCTGCAAATAACGAAAGTTTAACTTCTTCTTTTCCAATTCGAATCCCCTTGATCCCCTTATGTTGTCTTATTGCTATTGCTAGAACTTCAAGCACTATATTGAAGAGATATGGCGAGAGTGGCCAGCCTTGTCGTGTTCCTGAGTTTAGTGGGATGGCTTTGAGTTTCTCTCTGTTTAATTTGATGTTAGCTGTCGGCTTGCTGTATATAGCTTTTATTATATTTAGGTATGACCCTTGTATCCCTAATCTCTCCAAGACTTTTATCATAAAGGGATGTTGAATTTTGTCAAATGCTTTTTCAGCATCTAATGAAATGATCATATGGTTTTTTTCTTTCAGTTTATTTATATGATGAATTACATTGATAGATTTTCGTATGTTGAACCATCCCTGCATCTCTGGGATAAAGCCTACTTGATCATAGTGGATAATTTTTTTAATGTGTTCTTGGATTCGGTTTGCCAGTATTTTGTTGAGGATTTTTGTGTCAATGTTCATGAGTGAGATTGGCCTGTAATTCTCTTTCCTGGTAGGGTCTTTGTGTGGTTTTGGTACCAGAGTAACTGTAGCTTCATAAAAGGAATTTGGTAATGACTCTTCTGCTTTTATATTGTGAAATACATTAAGGAGTATAGGTATTAGGTCTTCTTGGAAGTTCTGGTAGAATTCCGCATTGAAGCCGTCTGGTCCTGGGCTCTTTTTGGTAGGGAGGTTTCTGATAACAGATTCTAATTCTTCGCGACTAACAGGTCTATTTAGATTGTTCACCTGATCCTGGTTTAACTTTGGTAAATGGTATTTATCTAAAAAAGTGTCCATTTCTTTTACATTTTCCAGTTTTGTGGCATACAGGCTTTTGTAGTAGGATCTAATGATTCTCTGAATTTCCTCTGTGTCTGTGGTTATGTCCCCCTTTTCATTTCTGATCTTATTAATTAGTATATTCTCTCTCTGCCGTTTAATTAGTTTGGATAGGGGTTTATCAATCTTGTTGATTTTCTCCAGGAACCAGCTTTTTGTTTCATTGATTCTTTGGATTGTTTTCTGCGTTTCTATTTTGTTGATTTCAGCCCTTAGTTTGATTATTTCCAGTCTTCTACTCCTCCTAGGTGAGTCTGCTTCTTTTTTTTTCTAGAGCTTTCAGGTGGGCTGTTAAGTCTCCAATGTGTGCTTTCTCTGTTTTCCTTAAGTGGGCACTTAGTGCTATGAACTTTCCTCTCAGGACTGCTTTCATAGTGTCCCATAAGTTTGAGTAGGTTGTTTCTTTATTTTCATTGAATTTAAGGAAGACTTTAATTTCTCTCTTTATTTCTTCCTTGATCCAGGTGTGGTTCAATAGTTGACTGTTCAGTTTCCATGAGTTTGTAGGCTTTCTGAGGGTAGCATTGTTGTTGAACTCTAACTTTAATCCATGGTGATCTGATAAGACACATGTGGTTACCAATATTTTTTTGTATCTGTGGAAGTTTGCTTTGTTACCGAGTATGTGGTCAATTTTCGAGAAGGTTCCATGAGCTGCAGAGAAGAAGGTATAGTCTTTCCTATTTGGGTGGAATATTCTATAGATGTCTGTTAAGTCCAATTGATTCATTGCCTCCTTTAATTCTCTAATTTCTCTGTTAGGTTTCTGTCTGATTGACCTGTCCATTGGTGAGAGAGGAGTGTTGAAGTCTCCTACTATTACTCTGTGCGGTTTGATGGCTTCTTTGAGTTTTAGTAATGTTTCTTTTACATACATGGGTGCTTTTAGATTAGGGGCATAGATATTTAGGATTGATACTTCATCCTGTTGAATTGTTCCAGTTATGAGTATAAAATGTCCCTCTCCATCTTTTCTGATTGATTTAAGTTTGAAGTCAACTTTGTTAGAGATTAGTATGGCCACACCTGCTTGTTTCTTAGGTCCATTTGCTTGATAAGCCTTTTCTCTGCCCTTTACTCTGAGTAGGTGCCTGTCTTTGTGTTTTATATGTGTTTCTTGTAGTCAGCAGAATGTTGGATCCTGTTTTCGTATCCACTCTCTTAGTCTGTGCCTTTTTATAGGTGCGTTGAGTCCATTGACATTAATTGATATTAATGACCAGTGGTTGTTAACTCCGGTCACTTTTTTAGTAGTAGAGTTTGTGTGTTTCCCTTCTTTGAATTGCGCTGGTGAAGGGTCTCTAGATGTCTGAGTTATTGTGGTCATTGTTGGACTCCTTGGTTAGTGATTTTCCTTCTATTACTTTCTGTAGAGCTGGATTTGTGGCTACGTATTGTTTAAATTTGTTTTTATCCTGGAAAATTTTGTTTTCTCCATTTATAGTGAACGAAAGCTTGGCTGGGTATAGTAGTCTGGGCTTGCATCCATGGTCTCTTAATTTTTGTAGTACATCTATCCAGGACCTTCTGGCTTTCATGGTTTCCATAGAGAAGTCCGGTGTAAGTCTGATAGGTTTGCCTTTACAAGTAACTTGGCCTTTTTCCTTTGCGGCTCTTAATAGTCTTTCTTTATTCTGAATGCTTTGTGTTTTGATTATTATATGGCGAGGAGATTTTTTTTTTTGATCCAGCCTATTTGGTGTTCTGTATGCTTCTTGGACCCTCATAGGTACCTCCTTCTTTAGGTTGGGAAAGTTTTCTTCTATAATTTTATTAAATATATTTTCTGGACCGTTGAGTTGCACTTCTTCTCCTTCTTCTACTCCAATTATTCTTAGGTTTGGTCTTTTTATTGTGTCCCATATTTCCTGAATGTTTTGCGATGAGAACTTGTTGGACTTGCTGTTTTCTTTGATCAGTGCGTTTATTTTCTCTATGTTATCTTCAGCATCTGAGATTCTTTCTTCTATCTCTTGTATTCTGCTGGTTATGCTTGTTTCTATAGACTCTATTCGTTTACCTAAATTTTCCATGTCCAGCCAGCCCTCTGATTGTGTTTTCTTCTTTGCCTCCATTTCAGTTTTCAAGTCTTGAACTGTTTCCATTATCTGTTTGATTGTTTTTCCTTGGTTTCCTAGGGTATCATTGACTGATTTATTCAATTCTTCAAACTTTCTGTTATACTTCTCATCGATTTCTACCAGGGCATTTTTTACATGCTGTTTAAGGGTGTCAATCACTTTCATAAAGTCAAATTTTTCTGCTTCTTCTTGGTTAAGGTGTTCCTGTGCTCCTGTTGTGAGGTCGCTGGGTTCTGGTGGTTTCATGTTGTTCTTCAGATTGCTGGGTGAATTCTTGCATTGGCGCCTGCCCATCTCTTCCTCCGAATGCTCCTCTATGGATCTTCTTTTACAGGATCAGGTCTCCTTGCCCACTGTTGTACCTTCCCAGTGATGTCGCTCCCCAGTGATGGCTCTCCTAGTGCCCCAGTGATGACTCTCCTGGTGCCCGGATTGGTTCTTCGTGCTGCTTGGGTAGCTCGTAAACAAAGGGCCTGACTTGTTTGCTGCAGGCAGGCCGTCCAGATGGAACGTCTCAGCACCTAAACCTGGCCGCCTGGTGGCCCAAGCCTTAGTGTAGGAGCTTAAAATTGTTCTTGAGCATTGGTCCTAGCTTACAACAGGGCGGGGTTGGGGAGAGGGTGCTGGGGGGGCTGAGTCGTGAGTAAGAAGGAAGGCCCTGCAGAAGGAGCAGGGGGAAGGGGGGTTGTGCTCTCCCCTGGGACAGACAGCCCCTGGATCACACACACTCACCCGTCCAGAAGGAATTCCACAGGGCCGCAGCTCAGGGGACAAAAGGAAATGGCAGGCAGGGCGGGTCCAGGAGAGCACACGGGAGCCAGGAGCACCCAGGCTGGAGGTGCTTGGCTCGCTTACAACAGGGCAGGTTTGGGGGGAGGGTGCTGGGGGGCTGAGTCGTGAGTAAGAAAGAAGGCCCTGCAGAAGGAGCAGGGGGAAGGGGGGTTGTGCTCTCCCCTGGGACAGACCGCCCCTGGATCACACACACTCACCCGTCCAGAAGGAATTCCCTCTCTTTTTTTTTTTATTGAGAAAAAGAAAAAAGAAGTTTCCGCCTCCTCCCAGCCTCCCACTTCCCTCCCCCTCGTCCCACCCTTCTCCCCCTCCCCCCACTCCTCTCCCCCTCCCTCTCCAGTCCAAAGAGCAGTCAGGGTTCCCTGCCCTGTGGAAAGTCTAAGGCCCTCCCCCCTCTGTCCATGTCTAGGAAGGTGAACATCCAAGGTGGCTAGGCTCCCACAAAGCCTGAACTTGAAGTAGGATCAAAACCCAGGGCCATTGTCCTTGGCTTCTCATCAGCCCCCATTGGAAAATCTCTCTTAAAGGAACCAGCAAACAGCAAAAAGCTGTGTTAAACTATATTCTTGTGTTTAATTAATCTCTCTCAAGGTTGTAAGTAGATTTAGTTTGTCATGTTGGTACCGATTGTAAGGAGGGGCTGCTTGTTCTTCCCAACCACCCAGCTAGATTAGCCCTAAAATAACCACACAGAAATTTTATCAATTAAATTACTCATTGACCCATTATCTCTAGCCTCTTATAGGCTAACTCTCATATCTTGATTTAACCCATTTCTATTAATCTGTACATCGCCACATGGCAGTGGCTTACCTGGAAAGATCCAGCATGTCTGTATCTGGTGGCTTCGTGGTGCCTCTCTCTGACTCTGCCTTTTTCCTCCCAGCATTTTGTTTAATTTCCCCACCTACCTAAGTTCTGCCCTATCAAGGGTCCAAAGCATTTCCTTTATTAGCCAATAAAAGCAACACAAAGACAAAAGGACCTCCTACACCAGAATACTAGCTATATATCGAATGATAATGAGCTTATACTCCATGGCCCCCAAAGAAGCTAAGTAACAAGGAGAACCCTAAAGGATATATATACAAGGTATATACAAGGTGCTGTGTTTCTCTTAGGACAAGCAATATATTTGAAAGCTGGGCCACACCAAACAAGGAAGTTTATGTTACTGTCTTTGTCACTACGGCTGGAATATGTGTATTTTAAATACATCAATAATCCAAACACCCTCAGTCTCTGCTCTGCAGATTTTCACTGTGAAATAGGTATCTGACAAACTGTCACTGAACCTGTTGGGAACCACAGATTCCCAGTGAGAAGGCTCTTTGAAAAGAAGCTATGGCAACTGGCCTGACTTCTGCCAATATCAGTTCAAATTTCTGTCACCATCACTATCTAGAAGACTCTGAATAGACCTACAGGAGATAGAGTGTGTCCATTCATGGATGATCAGCAGAAGATCAGAGTATTGATCATCACAGCATCAATGATACAAGCTGAAATAATAAGAAAAATAAAATAAAATCATGTGGAAATTTTATGAGCAATATTTAAGATTATCCTCATGTTGTGTAGTTCAAGTGAGATCCTTACATTTTGTGAATAAAACTTTTGTCTGCATAACAAACACATTTTAAAATACATGTAAGTATATAATTTTAAATAGATTCTCAAGGTGTCATAGAACAGACCATTTGATTGCATGAATGTCAAAATATTCCCTGTATCATAGATACTGTCTCATCTCACAATTTAGTTTTATAGTTCTAAACATCATATGTCCATCTTAGAAGACATGACCTGTCATTTCCCATGTAGGCAGAAAAGACTTGAGCTGCAGCTACCATTGAGTTCAACCTCCTTTCATTTTTCTTAGGTATCCCCTTTCTCTCCTTACTAGGAACCCACAGGATTAGGTAGCTCAGAAACTGAAGAGGGTAGCTTATTGTAAGAAGTCACATAGGGTCCCTCAGACCTTCTCTACTATCTCTACTACCCCAGGTCCAATTATCATGGTTACCCCTAGTACTGCAACAGGACACCAGTAAAAGCTTTACAGCTTCCCTGTACATTGAACCTGTGAATACCACAGACCATCCAATACCAGCTGCAACTTCCTATCTCCCTGTGAACACCTCCTCTGGATCACACAGACCACCTCCCATTGCCTTTCCCTTCTGGCCACAACTCTGTGTACACCCACAAAATTAGACAGGCACCCTTTGCTCAGCCACAGGCAAAGATGAAAGAAGACCAAGATAAGCTGCCTACAGACCTACTCAATTCTCAATTACCCCAGACCAAATTTTTAGGATAGACCTTAATTCTGTCAAAGAACACCGTGGCCAGCTTACCCTCCCTTCTGTCCATACCTCTGGAGAATTCCTAACACCACCTTCTTGACCTCCCTTTTTCTCAACCTCCAAACCCAGCAAGAATCCCCCTGCTCCCCATGTACCAAGAACACACAAATATAGTAAAACAAGGTAGTAAAACAGGTGATACTCAGACAACACACTCTCTGAAAATACAGAAAGGAAATTGAAACCAAGGAATGAAACTCACCTTATCAAGACAATCTCAAAAATCAGCACATTGACTTATAATCACCCCAAACAAGGTATCTTGATGCTAGCAATAGAACACAATAACAGCCAGGGAACTATGTTGCCTCCAGAGACAAGCTATCCTATCATAGTGAGTTGTAAATATTCCAACATAGTTGACACACAAGAAAAACACCTCAAAACCAACTATATGAAGATTGTAGTGGTATTTTAAGAGAAAATGAATAAATCCCTCAATGAAAACATAAAAATAATTCAATGAAATGAATAAATCATTTTTAAAAGCCAAGAAAAATAAAACACAATGGAAGCAAACAAAACTGTTCAAGACCTGAAAATGGAAAAAGAAACAATAAAGAAAACACGAAGTAAGTGAAGTCTGTAAATGAAATATTTAGGAGTGTAAAAAGGATCTACAGAGGCAGATTCCACTAAGAGAATATAAGAGATAGAAGAGAGAAGCTCAGGAATGGAGATACAACAGAAGAAATGGATACATGGGTAAAAGAAAGTGTTAAAATATAAAAGGTTCCTGATGCAAAACATCCAGGAAATCTGAGGTTCTATGAAATGACCTAATATATTAATAATAGGAATAGAGAAAAAAGGAGTCCCAACTCAATTGCCCAGAAAATATTTTTAATAATTCATAAAAGTTTCTTAACATAAAGGAGAACATGCATATAAAGGTACAAGGAAAATAAAAAACACCAATTATATTGAACCAGAAAAGAAAGTCCAGCCACCACAATATAATCAAAATACTAAACCTACAGAACAAAGAAAGAATAGTAAGATACAAAAGAAAACTTGACTTATCTAGGGAGACTTTAAAATCCAGGAGAACCTGAACAGATGTTTTTCAGACTCTAAGAAACCACAGATGCCAGCACAGATTGGTATATCTAGCAATATTTGCAATCACTATAAAAAGGGAAAATAAGATATTCCATGATAAGATATTTAGGCAACATCTATCTAAAAATGCAGCCCTTACCAAAGATGCTAGAAGAAAACCTGCAATGTAATGAGTTTAATTACACCCATGAAAACACAGGAAATAATTCTCACATTGGCAAAAGCAAAGGAAGGGAATTGCACACACACACACACACACACACACACACACACACACACACAGCAGCAGTAGCAGCAGCAACAGCAGCATCATAATCACCATCATAATCATCATCACAAACAACAAGAATATAACAGAAATTGACAGTCATTGTTCACTGATATCTCTCAGTAACAATGGACTTAATTCTCCAATAAGAAAACACATATTAACAGAATGTATCAAGGACATTGAAACATGCAATCCAATAATTTTGATAGCAACCAAAGTCTCCTCTTGTTTGAGTAATATACATACACACAATACACAAGGCAGCTGGAGACCCCTTCCAAAATATTCTATGGGCATATACCCATGTGAAAAAATTGTAACTAACAACCTGCTACCAACCGGAAGTAGTAGACTGAATAATCAGTACTGTACAGTAGAGTAGATTTCTCATCCCCTTAAAGACCTCCAAACACGGACAGATTCTAGATAGTCTTTCTCTGGTTATGTCTGGTTATGTTTTTTTGATAGCCTGAATCAGTTTGGATAACTGTCATCAGCCACATTTCTGGGTTAACTTTGACCTTGATTCCAGTTGTATCGTGTTTAGAAGTTCCAGGGTAGGGGCATAAAGATTAGAAATGTTAGGTAAGAGTAATAGAGATAAGAAAGAAGCACAGATGTATCTAAATGGGAAGGAAAATAAGACAAGATTGCCTGAGTAAATTGGAAGTATGGGGGTCATGGGAGGGGTAGAGGGGGAAAGGAGGAAAGAAGAGAAGCAGAGAAAGAAAGAAACACAGAGACACAGGAGAGTACCAGGAGGGCAACACAGTGGATACTGAATATTGAATTCTGAGTAGTGAGTTCACCCACATTTATTTTTTCATACACTTTTTTATCCCAATAAAAAAAATGTGTCAGGCGATGAAAGGAGACAGAGACAGAGACCCACATTGGAGCACCGGACTGAAATCTCAAGGTCCAAATCAGGAGCAGAAGGAGAGAGAGCACGAGCAAGGAACTCAGGACTGCGAGGGGTGCACCCACACACTGAGACAATGGGGATGTTCTATCGGGAACTCACCAAGGCCAGCTGGCCTGGGTCTGAAAAAGCCTGGGATAAAACTGGTCTCGCTGAACATAGCGGACAATGAGGACTACTGAGAACTCAAGAACAATGGCAATGGGTTTTTGATCCTACTGCATGTATTGGCTTTGTGGGAGCCTAGGCAGTTTGGATGATCACCTTACTAGACCTGGATGGAGGTGGGTGGTCCTTGGTCTTCCCACAGGGCAGGGAACCCTGATTGTTCTTAGGGCTGACGAGGGAGGGGGACTTGATTGGGGGAGGGGGAGGGAATTGGGAGGCGGCGGTGGAGAAGAGACAGAAATCTTTAATAAATAAATAAATTAAAAAAATGCGGGAAGAAGACAAAAGACTGCTTTAACATGACACAAAGAAAAAACAGAACAGTGACTTGCTCTAATACTTGAGACATCAAACCATTAATTCCTGAGCAAAGCATTTGATGTTTGGAGCAGTGAACATAGCTTATACCAAGTATCCTGCAATCAGACACTACCTAAGTAAAACCTCTATTTCAAACAAAGGACTATTTGTATGCTTGAATTTTATGACCTTTTGTCAGAGTTGAGCAGATCTACCTCTATGATCCATCATAATGTCCAAAATACCAAATAACAATACCTGAGGTCAGGATATGTTGTATCCATACCTCTTGTCAACAACTTCGAAAGAGCAAAAAGAAAATCAAACTCTATGGCCTCCAGACAAGGTAGAATAGACTCACATTTTTGGGGTTTCTACAGATAATAAGGGGATCTGTGTACAGGAATAAATAAATGTTAATTTTTCCTCTCTGATAATATGGTCACTGAGATACATAAACTGTTTGTACATCTGTGTTGGGCGATAATCCTTGCTTTTGTAATCAAACTACCTGTGTTTAACTACAGGAAAGGGACACTATTGCTGCTCTAAAGGGATTAAAAAAATTTCCATTTCAAATATTTTGTCCTTCCAAAATATCTTGACTAGGCAGTAGAACATTTGATGAAAGATTTGCTGGTGAATTAGAAACATCAAATCATGAGGATAAAAACGTATTCAGATATTAATTTTCCAAGGAACAATCTTAGCTTTATTAATTGTAGAAATGTGATCCTGTACATAGAGACAAAATTGAATTTTCAGCCTTCACCTAGGGTCTAAATACCTGGAGTAAGTGAAAGAGACACAGAGTATAAAAAAAGAACATAAGAAGTAAGAAAACCATATGCTGCATAAATAGATGACAAAAGGGAGCTGAATATGTTTATTTCTATAGGTTAACATGGAGTTTGAAAAACTGAAAAAGAGACAAGACTGATATATAAAAATAAAGAGTGAATTTCAGTAGATAATATCCCTGAATTGGCTGTGATGCTGAATAACTTTGTGTAAGTGAGGCATGTTGAATCAGGATGAAATTTGTCTCATCTTTATTTCAGTTTCTCCTGATTGCTGAGAGGTTCTCACATACAGTCATTCTGTTGTAGAAACAAAGATAAGGCTGTGTTAATTTACTCTTCTGGAAATGGGTGTTACTTGAGAAAACACTAGTGATCCAGACCCCTCTGTTCCGAATGCTTATCATTTGTTCTCCAACATATCACACATATATAGTGTGTTGTGCTCTTCCTCAAACAAAGTACACATTCGTCAACGGGATCATCCCATGCAAAGATATTTTGTTAGTGTCTATGTCACTTTAGAAGGATAATTTGAACATAGAAAACAGAAATGAACTCCAATACACTCAAGCACCACCCTGCTAATTTTGGATGTATCATAAGTTCTGATTTGCTGTGACTGAATGTGTCTGGAACTCATTGATGCTCATTGGAAAGCCTCATAGATGAGGAGCTGTGGAGACTCAAAATAACCACTCAGAAACTGTGCTAATTAAATCACTGCTTAGCTTATTAGCTCTAGCTCTTATTGGCTAGCTCTTGCATCTAGCAAATTTATCCCATTTCTGTTAATCTGTGTATTGCCACATGGCTGTGGCTTACCGTCAAGGTTGTAGCTCATCTGTTCCTGGTGGCAGCTACTTGGCATCCTTTACCCCACCTTCTTTTACCAGCATTCAGTTTAGTTTCCCTGCTTAGCTCTATTCTACCCTAGCACAGACCAATGCAGTTACCTTAATCATTAACCAATAAAAGCAACAAACATATAGAAGGACTTCCCACACAAATTTTATACCTCAGAATACAAATAAGACCAAAATTTCTGCTGTCACTACTTGTATCTAAGCCAATAGCACAAGGTACAACCTGTAGAAAAAATGAGTAATGAAAGAAATTAAATAAAATATTTGCTAGTAGATCAGTATACAAATTCATAAAAAAGAATATCAAGATAAAAATTTAGGAAAAATTACAATAAAATCTCCATATACACCAAGGATAGCAGAATTGTCCTTATCCATTAAAGATCATACAAGTGAATACACAATATACCTGTGTTCATAGCATAAACCACTTTAAAAATAATTTTATATGTAGGACCATTTCGTCTGCATGTTTGTGAGAACATTATGTGCATAGCTGATGCCCTCCAAAGCCAGAGAATGACGATGAATCCCCTGGAACTGAAGTTAAATATAGTTGTAGTTGACTATGTAGGTGCTTAGAATCAAGCCCAAGTCCTCTTCAAGGGCATTAGGTGCCCTAAACCACTGGGCATTCTCTCCAGCTACATGAACCTTTTTTAAATGTATATTTTCTTCAGTTGGCACATAAGTTCAATGTAATGTAACTAATATTCCTGAAGGAGTTTAAGTTTGATTAACTCAGTCTACAGTTAATGTAGAAAATTGACAGCACAAATAAGAATGACTGAAGCCTATAAAACTGATATTATATCTTTCAACTTAATCTCTTTTGTATAAAACTACAACAATTACGTCTGTGTGTGCTGTAGGCATAGAGATAGGGTGACATGAATGGGATATCATAAAGAAACAGGAAATAGGCCTTAACCACACAATTTTAAAAAAATAAAAAAGTATATAGATCATAGCTCTTTTATTGTTGTTCTTTTTTCATCACTTTTCAAGACAGGGTTTCTATGTATAGCCTTGGCTATCCTGGAACTCTTTCAGTAGATCAGTCTGGTCTTGAACTCAGAGAATCTCTGCCTCTCTTTAATTCCAAGTGCTAAGATTAAAGTCATGTATCACTATCACCTGGCTTTGTGATGTTTTTAAAACTTTGCTCTGGAATATCAATTTTTTATTAATATCACTTATGGGTGCTTGTTTAGCATAAACGTTTACAAACTGTATGGTGTCATACAGACAAACCTATATTCATCTTCATGCAGTAGATGTAAAAGTAATGTGAGTGTGGTTCGTATTAACTGATTTTTGCAAGCAGTTTAAGGACATAGGATCCAGAGGAATTCTTTATGAATTTCATGCAGACAGCTGAGAACATCAACACCAACTGCTGTAATTTCAAGACGAAGCAGAGGACCATGATTAAACAGTCTTCTCTCTCTCTAAAACTTGTGATCTAACCTTTGTGAGAAAACAATGAATCATTTATACTGTTAGCTTCTCTTATGAATATTTCTCTGCTCTTTAAATCCTAGCACTTAGGAACTAATTTTCTGTATTTAAATAATGTATTCTGGAATGTTCACAGTAGTTGCCACTGTAAGTGTTCACACTGGGGATACAACTCAGACTCCTCACAAGAAATGTCTGTGTTCTCTGTTAAGGAAGAAAAGGCATTGGAACTCTGTAGTGCTGGAGGGGTGTAGAGGGCTGGTTTTGAACTGCATAGAAACTCTATGCAAGGGAGAGGAGGTAGCATTCTTGCTGATAGGCTTGGCAAACCAAGTTGGGAGGAAGCAAACCTCTCCCATCAATAGAGTGCCTTGCCAATGGTCAGTCCTTGAAAACACAGATGTGCACTGTAGTTCAAAGGCTCTGATTAGGTTGTGGTTTGTCTTCTGATGAGGTGTTTTTACATATTATATTATAACAAGAATTATTCCCATAACCCCGAGGTTTTTGTTTAGATTAGCTAGAGCACGAAGCCCTCAAAATTAGTTGCAACCAAGTGACTAGTCTATGAAACTATTCATGTATTATGGGAACCTAGTTTGAATTGTGATTTGAGTATTATAAAAAGAACACTGGCTTTGCAATAAAGTATGCAGTTGTAGCTCCTACTCTGCATCCCCTGTGTCCTGATTTCTGCGGCACTACCCAGGGTCATCCATAACCGAGGAGGTGGGGAAGGGTCCCCAACAGAGAGGCAAAGAGGAATATACTTAGGGTACAGAAAGAACCATTAGGCATCGTCTACCAAAACAAATGATTCCCTGTGAGTTTTGCTAAAAGTCCTGTGACAACTGATAAACAGTTTCAGTGAACGATTCATGAGGAGGAGCAGCTGGGGCAGCCCAGTCTCTCACTTCTGCTTCCATGGGGGTTTATACTATGACTTGTATCACTGTGGGAGGATACTTATCATACTGTAGACAGTAATAATTTGCAACATCTTCAGACTCCAGGCTGCTGATGGTGAGAGAATAATCTGTCCCAGACCCACTGCCACTGAACCTTGATGGGACCCCATCTGCCAAGTTGGATGCCCGATAGATCAGGCGCTTAGGAGCTTGCCCTGGTTTCTGCTGGAGCCATTGTAAATATCTGCTAATATCCTGACTTGTCCTGCAAGTGATGGTGACTCTGTCTCCTAGAGATGCTGACAGGGAGGATGGAGACTGTGTCACCTGGATGTCACCTCTGGAACCTAGAAGTGGAGACATAGTAAATTCCCACATAGTTAAGCATGATAAAAGAGGACCTCTCCCAAATTCCAGTAAATAATAAAATCACTGTGTAAGAATGAAACTACTATTTTTGTCCCTTTTTACCTGAAAGGCAGAGAAATAGGAACCAAAGGAGCTGAGCAGGGGCCCTCATGTCCATTCTGAGTCCTGGCTGCACTTGCTGCACAGCATTAGGGTGGTATATGAAGAAGTCTTCAAGACTTGGCAGTAAGTGAATGCAAATCACTTGGAACCAGCTAGTTCTGGGCAGAACTACAAGGCTTCCTTATTTCAGTAAGTAAAGACAAGCAGAGGGTCAGTAAATGTCCAAACTCAGACCAAATACATGCCTCTAAAGTTTATAAATTTTCAAGTTTTAAAATTATATATGACATTTCTAATATTTATAAGTTTTAATTTGAATCATAAGATTCAAAGATATACTGGAGTAATATAGATAAATATCTCACTGTAATAGGATATGCCACATAAAAAGGAAAATTAAATCTTTAAATCACTCAAATCATTCTGATTGGTTCTGTTCTTCTTGAGACATGTCTGTGAGTTTTGGAGTCATCATTCCTATAAATTTAAATTATAATTTATCACGGCAATTTTAATGTATTAAAAATAAGGCTTTATAGCTTTACATATGCTTATTTGGGTAAAAATAGAGGAATTATCCAGTAAGTACACATATTACACATTGATCATAAAAGTGAGTATAACTTGGGGTCCTGATTCCATATGAAGATAGAGGTACTTTCAGACAAGCAGACTAAATCAGTTGCACATTTTTCTTTCATATTTTCCCTTTTCTACCATTTGCTACTATTCCTGCAATTTCTTCCATTATTGGTTCACTAGTGATGTCAGACTTGAATACAATAACAGAAAACTATACCACTCAACACATGGCTCTATTTTATATTACAAATAATATTTTCACCTTTCACTTTGCAGTAACTAAAAACATTATACTGATTTAGTTAGCAGCCTCACCCTTTTCATGTGTGTTTTAGTCTGCAAACAGATGCAGAAATGTTGGTATATTCTTATAACACATATATTTCAATGCCACACTTCTCATACCTGTGTCTGTGCCTTGAACACCCAAACTAATTTGTCATCAGAAGAGGCAATATCTATTCAGTATACAGGACCCTTGTCCTGGAGCCTGAGAATCCCAGGGTGTTTTTTTTTTAAATATCTGTGAAAGGATAGACAGTGCTGCACTCTGAGCCTGACCCTGTTATTGTTACAGCATCTGGACTTGAGTGATGGGTGTGAAGAAACACACGGAACAAAGCAGCTTCTTCACAATACATGACACCCTCCACATTGGTAGTACCACACAGCAGTTTTTGATGAATTAATAGAAATGCTGGTTTCTCTGCCTCTTCGCTCTCTATCTGCTGGTTTCTCTGCCTCTTCTCTCTTTTTCTGCTGATGTCTACCAACTGTATCTCTCCCTCTATTTGATCATTGAGTCTTAGAAGATAGTTCTGACTTCTCACATGAAAGCCAAAGATCTCGAGAAAGTTACACCCAGGACACTTCAGTAGATAATAAGAAAAGGATAACATTTCTTCTCAACCTAAAACAACAAGCAAATCATTACCTTACAGGACATCTGGGATCTGAATTCTTATCACACCTCCCTTAATGATATGTGTAGATATGATGGGAATTACAAAAACATTCAACTTTTTTACCACTGGTCCTTAGATTGGATTAAGTAATAAATGTTTCTGTTTCCTAAGAAAATGTGTGTCAATGGCACTGTAGTGAGCATAACTTTCTTCTAAAAAGCCCAGAAACTTCTCTGGGATCTTTAAATCATACATACTGAATAATACCTGTACACCTTGAGATTTGGGTAGTTTTCTCATCTGTTGCTTAATAAATAGGACTTTTTTATTTTTATTTTTTATTTTTTCATTTTGATCATATTTTTTCATTCTTCCAAAAGGTCAGATTTTAAGGAGATGATACTATCTATTGATTGAGGGATAATGAACTTTCCCTTAACTATCAGATTTAATTTTCTATAACTTAGAAATTGAAAGCTACATGTTAAAATGACTTTTCTCTTGTGACTGAGTTATGATTTTGAGATGACAGTTTACGAATGAAGTCAATATAAGCACATGTGATTTCTAATAGGGAGATTGGGGATTGAGCTATACAGAGTGGTTGTGACAGTGAAAAAGATAGCAGAATTGTAGCTGATAGTGTGCATTGATTGTTTTTTGGAAGAATAAATGTTATCATTGGTTTTGATGACCTGGAGTCTTCAGGACACAAACAGCCCTTCTTATCCTTGACTATAATCCAGGAGAATGCTGACCTCCAGAACTATAAGCAAATTGTTTTCTGAATCAGTTCTGAAGATATTGATATTTATCCACAGAAAAGGAATTGAAATCACTATCTTTGCCTTCTTTGTCTATGTGGCTTTTCTTAACACTCCAAAATTTCTAGAATTTTTATAAGTTGGTGTCATTGTGACAGAAGATAATGGCTTACTTTGATAAGAGGTTTTCAGAATTAATCTTGGCTGTAAAGTCTTGTGTGTCATCTGTGAATAACAGAAAAAAAATAGTTTAAAGGAAGACATGTTTCTTTTCTCCCACAGAATCCCAGGTGCCTATACATCATGACACTAATGCATTCTCTCTGGGCCAGTGATGAGAAAGAGCATAATGATAAAGGCTATGTGAAGTAGAGAAGCTTTGTTCAAGAAATAAAAGATGGAAAAAGATATAGAGTGATTATGAAGATTGTAGGCCAAATGTGAAGTGTAGTGAAATAACCTAGTCTTCAGAGGTACTCTGTAGATACTTTCTTCTCCTATCTAGATGCAATGTTTTAAATTCTTCCACTTTCTAGTGGAATAATTAACTAGGGATGGGGTTTTAAACTCAACATTTGTAACAACTCTACAGACTCAAACCATACCATTACTTCTATGGCCCCAAATCCTCATGCTTGTCTTAAGATACAAAATACATTGAGATTATTTATGACTCTGTCAACTCTTACAGCTTTGACATTTTGTAAAAATGAAGTCAAAAGCTACCTGTGACACTCAAGACATGATTTTATCTGTAAGAATAGATTAAAAAAATCTTTGAAAAGAGAGGCTGGTTGTAGTGTTAGATGGATGGAATAATTGAATTCCTACTAATTATAGAAGATAATAATTTTTGTGAATCTAGCCTGTGCTACATATAGAGATCTTGCCTCCAAAATGAAAGAAGAGAAAACAGAAAAGTAGCTGTCCACTTTCAACAGACAATTGAAAAGTTTGAACTTTCCTATGTATAAAAGTACATGTAAGAAAATCCCAAACAAGAACTGAATGAAAGAAAGATCATAACCACACAGTGTTAAGTATTGAATCCTGGGGAACCATGTACCCACACAGAGCAAATAATGGATGGCATGAATTCAGACAAGTTAGGGAAAGTCTAACTATATGACTTTGTTTTCTATGACCAAATAATTTCTGTCTAGGGTTCGCTTCAAATTCTGCCTAAAGTTTTCAACAAAGACATTCAATGTTCTTGATATGTCTTTCTTCTTAAGGAACCTATCATATCCTTGCTCCACTTTCAGAAATCTATCCATTGCCTTCAGAAAATACCTTCAGAGAATTCAAACGCAATATACAGTCTGACCTCAAAGACATTACTGTGATATGGTTCTGTTTCTTCCTCAGGATCATTGACTGCACTGGTTCATGATGGTGGAGGGTCCAGAAGCAATGAAAATGTTTTGGTCCACTATAGATACAATGGAGACAACTCTCCAGAAGACATACTTCAGTGAATCAGATTAACTTTATAGCAGAGTGTAAGAAATATATAGCCCTGGCTACACTGATGACTAACCCTAATTTGTATTAAGTGAAATGAACTTATTGTAAGACTTCTAGCACAAGTATTAGTTATCATATGTGTAGCATGAAGGCTTCTGGCAGGAATCAGTTATCATTCTTAGAAACAACTTTCAGATGAGGTCAGTTGCCTGGGTCCAAGCACATTCTCCTGATGTGGGAGGGTCTTCTGTTTGTGTTGATTTCATTGATTAATAAAAAAAAAACTGCCTTGGCCCATTTGATAGGTCAGCCCTTAGGTGGGTGGAGTAGACAGAACAGAATGCTGGGAAGAAGGGAAGTTAGGCAATCTCCATGCCTCTCCTCTCTGGGGCAATCGCCATGCCTCTCCTCTCTGGGTCAGATTCTATGGAGCCAACCGCCAGGTCAGACATGCTGAATCTTTCCCGATAAGCCACCACCTTGCAGTGATACACAGATTATTGGAAATCAAGATGTGAGAATTAGCCGACAAAAGGCTAGAACTAATGGGCCAGGCAGTGTTTAAACGAATACAGTTTGTGTGTTGTCATAAGCCAGGCGGCCAAAGCCGGGTGGGACAAAAAGCAGGCCTGCCTGCAGCTCCTCCTACATTCTCCAGATAAAGTGAGATAGAGAGCAGGAATCTTTGATGGGGAGTGAGAGAGTCACAATGTTCCCATGATTTTGCAAAACATTTCCAGGCCATAATATACTACAAACTCTGACCAGACAGCAAGGTCTTCTAAAACTATGAGATCTTGGAGGAAGCCTTCATGACCCCATACTTGATACATTCTTCATTTATGAAACATCAGCACCAAGTGATCTTAATGCTGTAATTGTACAAACTTTCTCACCCTATGAAAAACAAGAAGCAAGAGAGTGGGTGAACCAGAGACTGAAGAAAATATAGACACTTGGAGGCATGCCCTGAGTGACACAACTTCTGACTCAGTCATCTTCATTCAGATCCCACAGATTTCAAAAGCGTTATCACCTGAGGAATAAGACTCCATTCCTGACCCTGGGACACACTGTAGACCTGAAGGTTAGTTAAATACTTCCACTACATTTTTGCTATTTATGTAGGTGAGAATCGGAGTATTAATACTCTGCAGGAGACCAATGTTCTTTTCTTTCTTTTTCTTATTTATTCTTTAAGAATTTCAAACACTGTCCTCTGATTATATTTATTCATATAGCCTCAAGTTCTCTGCAAATTATTCCTTCTCTTTCTACCTTGTCCTCCATTTCATCCCTTCTCTCTCTCTCTCTCTCTCTCTCTCTCTCTCTCTCTCTCTCTCTCTTCCCCACTCTCTCTCTCCACACACACACATATTAAACCTAGTAATATGAGGAGCCAATGACTCAATAATTTAAAAGAAAGAAAGTATCATACTAGGGAAATGTTTGATATGCCTTGCCAGTTCTAAAGTAGCTTCAATTCCAGTTTGGAAAAAGACAAGAGATTCATGTTTTAAAGACTGACCTGGATAGGAGAGGTGAGTGTGTTCCTGACCCATGGCAGAAGCTCCAGAAATGGAGAACAGATATTCCTCAACCCCGTAAACTTCCTGGTCATTCTGCAGGGGCTTCTCTCCCCATCTACAGCCTCTCTCTTCCTATAGCATCCCAGCTTGGGCTCAGGCACCCCTTCCCTTCTTTGGGGCCATAAGACCCTCCAACTCAGCCTGTTTTGTAGCTGGGACAGGGTGGTGAGTGCAACCAGGTGGGAGTTCTTTTGTTTCGATAACAATAATTAAAAATAATTCTACCCCCAGAAAGCCTACAAACTCATCGAAGCTGAACAGTCAACTATTGAACCAAACCTGGGTCAGAAAAGAAATAAAGAAAGAAATTAAAGTCTTCCTTGAATCCAGCGGAAATAAAGACACAATATACCCAAACCTATGGGACACTATGAAAGCAGTGCTAAGAGGAAAGTTCATAGCTCTAAGTGCCCACATTAAAAAAAAACGGAGATATGCAAGATATTCATCAGTATATCGGGCCATTTCAGGCTCCCTCTCCTCAGCTGCCCAAGAAATTAGCTGAGGACATCTCCATGGACACCCAGGGACCCCTCTAGAGTCAAGTCTCTTGCCAATCCTAAAATGGCTCCCTTAATTAAGATATATACTTCCCTGCTCCCATATCCACCCTTCCTCCATCCCAACCATCCCATTCCTCCAAACTCTCCCCATTCTCCACTTCTCACTTTTCTCTCACCGTTTACCTTTAGCCCCATCCTATCTCCACCCCAAGTTCCCAATTTTGGTCCGGCAATCTTATCTACTTCCAATATCCAGGAGGATAACTATATGTTTTTCTTTGGGTTCACCTTCTTATTTAGCTTCTCTAGGATCACAAATTATAGGCTCAATGTCTTTTATTTATGGCTACAAACCATTTATGAGTGAGTACATACCATGTTCATCTTTTTGGGTCTGGGTTACCTCACTCAGGATAGTGTTTTCTATTTCATATCACCATACAAGCTTCACCTGGCAATGGATGGAGATAGAGACAGAGACCCACATTGGAGCACTGGATTGAGCTCTCAAGATCCCAATGAGGAGCAGTAGGAGGAAGAACTTGAGCAAAGAAGTCAGGACCATGAGGGGTAAGTCCACCCACTGAGACAGTGGGGCTGGTCTAAATTGAGCTCGCCAAGGCCAGCTGGACTGGGACTGAAAAAGCATGGGATCAAACCAGACACTCTGAACTTGGCAGACAATGAAAGCTGACTGAGAAGCCAAGGACAATGGCTCTGGATTTTTATCCTACTGCATGTACTGGCTTTATGCAAGCCTAGTCTGTTTGGATGCTCACTTTCCTTGACCTGGATGGAGGGGAAAGGACCTTGGACTTCCCACAGGGCAGGGAACCCTGACTGCTTTTTGGACTAGAGAGAGGGGGGTGGGGGAGGGGGAGGGAAATGGGAGGTGGGAAGGAGGCGCATTCTTTTACCTCAGTTGCAATACAGTCCTTGGCTTCATTCACTGCCACATTTATTTCAATCCTGTTAGCATGTCCCTCAATTTCTAACTTTTCAAAGTGTAATCTACTTTAACTAGAAACAACACTTTTTCTTTTCCCCTTACACCTGATGATTCTTCTATGGAATCTAGTCTTGCCTCTCCCCTTAATCTCTGCACAAAACAGATGGATATCACTGTTAAAAGGAACTCACCAGTTCATAAAGGTGTCCAGTTCCACTTACTCATCTAACTACAGTGTCTATCTGTTCATTAATGACCAGTGCTTCTGAGTTATCTCTGATACCCAGTTACTATAGACCCATACCCTTCTTAGGTTTCATCTTTACATATTGGGTAATACCATTCTGGGCCTATATATCTTTTTTTCCCTTTCTTCCTTTTTTATTATTATTTAAAAATATAACAATCCAAATTCCCACTCCCTTCCATCCTCCCAGTCCCCTCCCTCTCCCTCCACAGACCCTCCTCCCCATCCCTACAACCCTAAAGGAGTTCCATGCACCCTGCCCTGTGGAAAGTCCAAGGTTGGGCCTATATATCTAATAGGCCCTTTCAGGTTTATCATTCTACTCTAAGCCTCTAATATCCCCTACTGTTTCCTTAATACAAAATGATGAACTATTTTCGTCCTCTGGTTTATCAACTATATTGTTATCCTTTCTTTTCTGACCAAAGTCATGCCAACTACCTATATCTCATTGAGACAAAACATAGAATCCTTCCTGAACCTAAATGGGAGTCGTTATCTATGGAAACCCACCTTATTTCTCTGGATCCTCCCTGTGTCTTGTTCTTCTATTTCTTGCTCTTCCTGGGAAATCTGGTTTACTCTGTAATAAAGTCGTCTATTCTCAGCCTTCTAAAAAATTATTTTCTTAAAAGTTTCTCAAGGAGCACATGATACTAATAACATGGTCCACCATAGCTGATCAAGTTAATATAATATGTGAACTCATTGGACCTATGCTTCTTAGATCCTGATGACAAAGATAGCCACTCCCATCACTTCCTTATGCAAGAAGTAGCCAATGAAAGAATATATCACCCTCCCTTCTTTTTATTTGTCATCAGGTTCTGGAATGTAGGGACAATCATCTCAGTTCACTGAGAAACTCTGGGCAATAAAATTGACTTGAGTGGAAACACATGTGGAAGTTTCTGATAAGGAAATACACATACCAAACCCACTGATATCTGCCACTTCCAGACTGAAGGGGAACCAACCTGCACAAGAACTCTTACATCCCCAATCTTCTATCTTTTACATCCTGGAAAACCCAAGATTCCTATACCTCATTTGCTGTCTTCACTTCCTTGGGAAGACTATGACACTTCAGTTGTTCTGACTGAAGAGCAGTTCTGATTCTGTAGATGAAATTCTGTTTTTTTTTCAACATTGCTTTGATCAGTTCCCACCTGACACCAGAAAATGTTCAATAGAGAAGAACAGAGACAGAGAAACAGTGAGAGAGAAATATAAAAGGAAAGATAGAATGGAGAAAGATGAGGGGAGAAAGTTGGAGGAGAGAGAATTAAAGGTCACCAAACTAAGAAACATCAGGTGGAAGATTAATTTTGATATTATTTATTATAGCTAATCATTTTCACAATTACTGGACTTAAAATACCCTAAGATAAACATCTAGAAATGATTCCAGAATGTATTTCCAGAGGGCATTATATGAAAAGAAAATTCCACCACAAACGTGCTTGATTTTACCCATGAGTTTGGGGTTAGGACTGAACTAAAGGAGGGGAGGTAGTACACATCATTTGCTTATGTACATCTTTATGTATACCAGAGAAACCTGAGAGGTTTCCTAACCCACAAGGGAAAAATCAACCATAGTGGTAGGTAATTCTATTCTGAGAAAAAGGAGGCAGGTGGGTCCCTTGGAGTTGCTGGCCATACAGCCTGCCCAAGTGTGTAATTTCTAGGTAAAACTGAAAAAATTGTCTCAAAAGTAAGCTGTAAAATGTACAAAGAAATGACACCTAGAGTTTAGATGTAGATGAACATACACACACACACACACACGCACAATTTCACCATAAATGTGTAAGCGGGTAAGAACACACAACACATAAGCAAAGGGAGAAAACATGAGTAGCATGTCAGTTTTCCTCTTTCCTGATCTGCCTAAATTTGAGCAAATTCTCAATGCCACAATAGGATCTTCCATGCCCCTATATCTTCTACACAATAATGATATAATTCTTTGAATCATGAACCAAAACAAATATTGACTCCATTAAGTTACCCATTGGCTGGTATTTGATGACAGGACAAAGAATACCGATACAATCTGGAGCCTAAATCAGAATTGCAGTCATTGTTAAATTTTCAAGGGGGGAAATGAGTGTGGCAGTGGACAGGAACTTACTGTTGCAATATAGCAGGTCAAATGGCTTCCCTGAAAATGTTGTAAAGGCTGTTTCAGTGTCTACCAAGTGATATATATATATATATATATATATATATATATATATATATATATATACTAAAATAAGGTATGTGGAAGCTAGAGAAATTGATATTGTAAGGATGCATGTGCTGGAGGGAATAAATGTTCAACGGTGCTATGCTCACATGCTGCACAGCTTCAGTAGCAGCTGAAATAGTGTGACAGACAGCAACCACAGGTTTCTATAAGAGGATATATCACTTTGAGAAGCACATTATCACTTTGCTGACAGAAGTAATTTGCAGCATCATCTGACTGTATGCCATCAATTGTCAGGTTGAAGTCTGTTCCATAGCCATTGCTGAGAACCAGGGTGGGACTCGAGTAATAGTGGCATTGCCACTTTTACTTACTGAAATAAGGAACGTAGGAGCTTCCCATCTTCTGTGGGTACCAGTTAATGTCATTATCAATATTTGTATTTGTTCTGTAGGTGATGGTGACTTTTTATTCTGTGGTCCTGGACAGGAACCCTGGAGACAGGTTGACAGTTGTTTAAGCACTGGAATCTGCACGTAGAGGAAAATTAAGAAAGAAAATTGAGCCACGTTTATATATAAAAAAGGCTTGAATTCTTTGGAAACTATAGAATTTTATGGAGATTATGAACACTTAACAAATGTTATGAAGAAGAGAAACTGTTTCCCTTACCAGACATACAAAGGGGGAGGAGGCTGAGGACCTGAGCATGGACAACATGGTCATGGCCTTGGGTGGTAGCAAGGTTTCTCACTCAGCTTGACAGAATGCATTATATGTCATCAGAGAACCTGAGGTGGTAATAGGACTTGGAAATTCTATTGACTATGTAGATTGTGGGGAGGCAGAGTTGAATGGACAGTGTAAACCTTCAAATAGAATCCATGCCTGGTGATTTCCTCAGAGCTGCACTGATCCTCAAAAGGCCAACTTTAAAATCTTGCATCCTAGGCTTTGACCTTTTCTCTCCTCTAATCTTCCGTAACAGATTCTGTGTTTTAAGATTCAGTATTGCACTGACCAGACAGAGGGAGAGTCCACAGTGATACTGTTAATATTGTTCATTTTCTCCTCACAACATCCTATTATTTGTGAGAGAAAGGAGTTAAGAACGTCAACACATTGACATGACTTCTCTCTGCATACTAAATATTCAGATTATCGGTTCTACTTTCAGATGATGTTTCCAAAAGTCCGTATTCATATTCTACTGGAAATTTATCACACTGAATAAGAATGCAACTGTATAGGAGTAGAGGCCATAATTTTACATTTTATTTTCTTTGTAATAAGTGAGCAAATTACTGGGTTGCTGGTGAAGCTGGTGAGAGTTGCATCTTGCACACAGTATCTTCTGCTTAGTGTAGATCTGTATTTTTATATGCTACTCTCAGGATTTGAAAACAGAAATGATAATTACTGATGAATAACAGGACAATATATGAATAAACAATTAAAATGTTATGATTATTTTTAAAACAAAATAAATAAGCTCTATTTTAATACACTAACTTGCTTACAAAGGTGTCTATAAAGGCAGGTAAACAGGGAATTCCAAATGAAACAAAATATACATGTGAACATACATATATCTTTATATTATAGATACATAAGCACATGTTTATGTTTTAAATGTACATAAAATATTAAGAAAAATCAAAGGATGGTTTGTAATTACAAATACTAAAATTCATGTCAAACAAAAATGCCACATAGTAGAATATAACACTGTGTAGGAAAATTAATGGAAAAACCATCAAGAATAGACCCAACTATACATGAAATGACCAACTAATAAAATTTTGATAGGTAGATAAATAATTCAATGAAATGTTCCAAGAAAGTGAATGTGTAGAGAGAATGAGTTAAAATACCTGTAAGTGCTAATACACTGTAGCAAAAATGTCTCTAATTAAAATCCAGAACTGAAACAGAAAAGCACATAATTGAAAACATGGTAACAAAACCAATAATCAGAAGATACCAACTACAATAAATTGAGGTGTATGATTTGCTAACATAATCCTAAATACATTGAGGAAATATTAATTATATGGACCTCAAAAAAAAATTTTTCTTTCCATTCCTTTTATTTTATTTATTTTGAGAAAAAGAAAAAAAAAGTTTCCGCCTCCTCCCCGCCTCCCATTTCCCTCCCCCTCCTCACACCCTTCTCCCCCTCCCCCTACTCCTCTTCTCCTACCCCCACTCCTCTCCTCCTCCCTCTCCAGTCCAAAGAGCAGTCAGGGTTCCCTGCCCTGTGGAAAGTCCAAGGTCCTCCCCCCTCCGTCCATGTCTAGGAAGGTGAACATCCAAACTGGCTAGACTCCCACAAAGCCAGAACTTGAAGTAGGATCAAAACCCAGGGCCGTTATCCTTGGCTTCTCATCAGCCCCCATGGTTCGCCATGTTCAGAGAGTCCTGTTTTATCCCATGCTTCTTCCGTCACAGTCCAGCTGGCCTTGGTGAGCTCCCAATTGATCAGCCACACTGTCTCAGTGGTTGGGTGCACCCCTCGTGGTCCTGACTTCCTTGCTCATGTTCTCCCTCCTTCTGCTCCTCATTGGGAACTTGGGAGCTCAGTCCGGTGCTCCAGTGTGGGTCTCTGTGACTATCTCCATCCATCACCAGATGAAGGTTCTATGGTGATATGCAAGATATTCGTCAGCATTGCTATAGGATAGGGTCATTTCAGGTTCCCTATCCTGAGCTGCCCAAGGAACTAACTGGGGACCTCGCCTTGGGCTCCTGGGAGCCACTCTAGGTTCAAGTCTCTTGCCAACCCTAAGGTGACTCCCTTAACTAAGAACTGTGCTTCCGTGCTCCCCTATCCAACCTTCCTTTATCCCAATCATCCTGTTTCCCCAAGTTTCCCTCATCCTCCCCTTCTCACTTTTCTCTCCCCATCCCCCGATACTCCCATCCCACCCCACCCCCAAAATCCCAAAATTTCTCCCTGTCAATTTGTCTACTTCCCATAGCCAAGAGGATAATTATATGTTTTTCCTTGGGTTCACCTTCTAATTTAGGTTCTTTAGGTTCACCAATTATATACTTCGTGACCATTATTTATGGCTAGAAACCATTTATGAGTGAGTACATCCCATGTTCATCTTTTTGGGTCTGGGTTACCTCACTCAGGATAGTGTTTTCTATTTCCATCCATTTGCATGCAAAATTCGAGAAGTCATTGTTTTTTACCGCAGCGTAGTATTCTAATGTGTATATATTCCACACTTTCTTCATCCATTCTTCCATTGAAGGGCATCTAGGTTGTTTCCAGGTTCTGGCTATTACAAATAATACTGCTATGAACAAAGTTGAACAAATGCTTTTGTCATATGATAGGGCATCTCTTGGGTATATTCCCAATAGTGGTATTGCTGGGTCCAGGGGTAGGTTGATCCCGAATTTCTTGAGAAACCGAAACACTGCTTTCCAAAGTGGTTGCACAAGATTGCATTCCCACCAGCAATAGATGAGGGTACCCCTTCCTCCACAGCCTCTCCAGCAAAGGCTATCATTGGTGTTTTTGATTTTAGCCATTCTGACAGGTGTAAGATGGTATCTCAAAGTTATTTTGTTTTGCATCTCCCTAATCGCTAAGGAGGTTGAGCATGACCTTAAGTGT
>JABTXL010006406.1:108991-126134 GCA_025134845.1 Neodon shergylaensis
AGAATTCTCTGTTCAGTTCAGTGCCCCATTTTTTAATTGGGTTAATTAGCATTTTGAAGTCTAGTTTCTTGAGTTCTCTATAAATTTTGGAGATCAGGCCTTTGTCTGTTGCAGGGTTGGTGAAGATCTTCTCCCAGTCAGTAGGTTGCCTTTTTGTCTTAGTGACTGTGTCTTTTGCTTTACAGAAGCTTCTCAGTTTTATTGGTCCCATTTATTCAATGCTGCCCTTAATGTCTGTGCTTCTGGGGTTATACATAGAAAGCGATCTCCTGTGCCCATTTGTTGTAGGGTGGTTCCCACTTTCTCTTCTATCAGGTTCAGTGTGTTCGGACTGATATTGAGATCTTTGATCCATTTCGACTTGAGTTTTGTGCAAGGTGATAGATATGGGTCTATTTTCAATCTTCTACACGTTGATATCCAATTGTGCCAGCACCATTTGTTGAAGATGCTTTCTTTCCTCCATTGTATACTTTTAGCTCCTTTATCGAAAATGAGGTGATCATAGGTTTGTGGGTTAAAATTTGGGTCTTCTAGGCGATTCCATTGATCGACTTCTCTGTTTTTATGCCAGTACCACACTGTTTTCATTACTGTAGCTCTGTAATAGAGTTTGAAGTCGGGGATGGTAATGCCTCCAGAAGATCCTTTATTGTATAGGATTATTTTGGCTATCCTGGGTTTTTTGTTTTTCTGTATAAAGTTGATTATTGTCCTTTCAAGATCTGTGAAGAATTTTGCTGGGATCTTGATGGGGATTGCATTGAATCTATAAATTGCCTTTGGTAGAATTGCCATTTTTACTATGTTGATCCTCCCAATCCAAGAGCAAGGGACGTCCTTCCATTTTCTGGTATTCTCTTCAATTTCTTTCTTCAATGCCTTAAAGTTCTTGTCAAATAGGTCTTTCACTTCCTTGGTTAGAGTTACCCCAAGATAGTTTATGCTGTTTGTGGCTATCGTGAAAGGTGAAGTTTCTCTAATTTCCCTCTCTGCTTCCATATCCTTCGTATATAAGAGGGCGACTGATTTTTTGGAGTTGATCTTGTATCCTGCCACATTACTAAAGGTGTTTATCAGCTGTAGGAGTTCTTTGGTGGAGTTTTGGGGGTCGCTTATGTACACTATCATATCATCTGCAAATAACGAAAGTTTAACTTCTTCTTTTCCAATTCGAATCCCCTTGATCCCCTTATGTTGTCTTATTGCTATTGCTAGAACTTCAAGCACTATATTGAAGAGATATGGCGAGAGTGGACAGCCTTGTCGTGTTCCTGAGTTTAGTGGGATGGCTTTGAGTTTCTCTCCGTTTAATTTGATGTTAGCTGTCGGCTTGCTGTAAATAGCTTTTATTATATTTAGGTATGACCCTTGTATCCCTAATCTCTCCAAGACTTTTATCATAAAGGGATGTTGAATTTTGTCAAATGCTTTTTCAGCATCTAATGAAATGATCATATGGTTTTTTCTTTCAGTTTATTTATATGATGAATTACATTGATAGATTTTCGTATGTTGAACCAGCCCTGCATCGATGGGATAAAGCCTACTTGATCATAATGGATAATTTTTTTAATGTGTTCTTGGATTCGGTTTGCCAGTATTTTGTTGAGGATTTTTGCGTCAATGTTTATGAGTGAGAATGGCCTGTAATTCTCTTTCTTGGTAGAGTCTTTGTGTGGTTTTGGTATCAGAGTAACTGTAGCTTCATAAAAGGAATTTGGTAATGACTCTTCTGCTTCTATATTGTGAAATACATTAAGGAGTATAGGTATTAGCTCTTCTTGGAAGTTCTGGTAGAATTCCGCATTGAAGCCATCTGGTCCTGGGCTCTTTTTGGTAGGGAGGTTTTTGATAACAGATTCTAATTCTTCGCGACTAACAGGTCTATTTAGATTGTTCACCTGGTCCTGGTTTAACTTTGGTAAATGGTATTTATCTAAGAAAGTGTCCATTTCTTTTACATTTTCCAGTTTTGTGGCATACAGGCTTTTGTAGTAGAATCTAATGATTCTCTGAATTTCCTCTGTGTCTGTGGTTATGTCCCCCTTTTCATTTCTGATCTTATTAATTTGCATATTCTCTCTCTACCATTTAATTAGTTTGGATAGGGGTTTATCAATCTTGTTGATTTTCTCCAGGAACCAGCTTTTTGTTTCATTGATTCTTTGGATTGTTTTCTGCGTTTCTATTTTGTTGATTTCAGCCCTTAGTTTGATTATTTCCAGTCTTCTACTCCTCCTAAGTGAGTCTGCTTCTTTTTTTCTAGAGCTTTCAGGTGGGCTGTTAAGTCTCCAATGTGTGCTTTCTCTGTTTTCCTTAAGTGGGCACTTAGTGCTATGAACTTTCCTCTCAGGACTGCTTTCATAATGTCCCATAAGTTTGATTATGTTGTTTCTTTATTTTCATTGAATTCAAGGAAGACTTTAATTTCTCTCTTAATTTCTTCCTTGATCCATGTGTGGTTCAGTAGTTGACTGTTCAGTTTCCATGAGTTTGTAGGCCTTCTGAGGGTAGCATTGTTGTTGAATTCTAACTTTAATCCATGGTGATCTGATAAGACACATGTGGTTACTAATATTTTTTTGTAATTGTGGAAGTTTGCTTTGTTACCGAGTATGTGGTCAATTTTTGAGAAGGTTCCATGAGCTGCAGAGAAGAAGGTATATTCTTTCCTATTTGGGTGGAATATTCTATAGATGTCTGTTAAGTCCAATTGATTCATTACCTCCTTTAATTCTCTAATTTCTCTGTTAGGTTTCTGTCTGATTGACCTGTCCATTGGTGAGAGAGGAGTGTTGAAGTCTCCTACTATTAGTGTGTGCGGTTTGATGGCTGCTTTGAGTTTTAGTAATGTTTCCTTTACGTACGTGGGTGCTTTTAAATTAGGGGCATAGATATTTAGGATTGAGACTTCATCCTGTTGAATTGTTCCTGTTATGAGTATAAAATGTCCCTCTCCATCTTTTCTGATTGATTTAAGTTTGAAGTCAACTTTGTTAGAAATTAGTATGGCCACACCTGCTTGTTTCTTAGGTCCATTTGCTTGATAAGCCTTTTCCCAGCCTTTTACTCTGAGTAGGTGCCTGTCTTAGTGTTTGATATGTGTTTCTTGTAAACAGCAGAATGTTGGATCCTGTTTTCGTATCCAATCTCTTAGTCTTCGCCCTTTTATAGGTGAGTTGAGCCCATTGACATTAAGTGATATTAATGACCAGTGGTTGTTAACTCCGGTCACTTTTTTAGTAGTAGAGTTTGTATGTTTCCCTTCTTTGGGTTGCGCTGGTGAAGGGTCTCTAGATGTCTGAGTTATTGTGGTCATTGTTGGCCTCCTTGGTTAGTGATTTTCCTTCTATTACTTTCTGTAGAGCTGGATTTGTGGCTACGTATTGTTTAAATTTGTTTTTATCCTGGAAAATTTTGTTTTCTCCATTTATAGTGAACGAAAGCTTGGCTGGGTATAGTTGTCTGGGCTTGCATCCATGGTCTCTTAGTTTTTGTAGTACATATATCCAGGACCTTCTGGCTTTCATGGTTTCCATAGAGAAGTCCGGTGTAAGTCTGATAGGTTTGCCTTTATAAGTAACTTGGCCTTTTTCCTTTGCGGCTCTTAATATTCTTTCTTTATTCTGAATGCTTTGTGTTGTGATTATTATATGGTGAGGGGATTTTTTTTGATCCAGCCTATTCGGAGTTCTGTATGCTTCTTGGACCTTCATAGGTACATCCTTCTTTAGGTTGGGAAAGTTTTCTTCTATAATTTTATTAAATATATTTTCTGGACCGTTGGGTTGCACTTCTTCTCCTTCTTCTATTCCAATTATTCTTTGGTTTGGTCTTTTTATTGTGTCCCATATTTTCTGCATGTTTTGTGATGAGAACTTGTTGGACTTGCTGTTTTCTTTGATCAGTGCGTTTATTTTCTCTATGGTATCTTCAGAATCTGAGATTCTTTCTTCTATCTCTTGTATTCTGCTGGTTATGCTTGTTTCTGTAGTCTCTATTCGTTTACCTAATTTTTCCATGTCCAGCCAGCCCTCTGATTGTGTTTTCTTCTTTGCCTCCATTTCAGTTTTCAAGTCTTGAACTGTTTCCATTATCTGTTTGCTTGTTTTTCCTTGGTTTCCTAGGGTATCATTCACTGATTTATTCAATTCTTCAAACTTTCTGTTATACTTCTCATCCATTTCTACCAGGGCATTTTTTACATGCTGTTTAAGGGCGTCAATCACTTTCATAAAGTCAAATTTTTCTGCTTCTTCTTGGTTAAGGTGTTCCTGTGCTCCTGTTGTGAGGTCGCTGGGTTCTGGTGGTTTCATGTTGTTCTTCAGATTGCTGGGTGAATTCTTGCATTGGCGCCTGCCCATCTGTTCCTCCTAATGCTCCTAAAATGGATCTTCTTTAACAGGATCAGGTCTCCTTGCCCACTGTTGTACCTTCCCAGTGATGTCACTCCCCAGTGATGGCTCTCCTAGTGCCTCAGTGATGACTCTCCTGGTGCCCGGATTGGTTCTCCGTGCTGCTTGGGTAGCTCGTAAACAAAGGGCCTGCCTTGCTTGCTGCAGGCAGGCCGTCCAGATGGAACTTCTCAGCACCTAAACCGGGCCGCCTGGTGGCCCAATGCTCCAGGGACAAAAGGAAGAAAGTGGGTAGCCTTAGTGTAGGACCTTAAAACTGTTCTGGAGCACTGATCCTAGCTTACAGCAGGGCAGGGTTGGGGGGAGGGTGCTGGGGGGCTGAGTAGTTAGTATGAAAGAAGGCAAGCAGAAGGAGCAGGGGAGGGGGGTTGTGCTCTTCCCTGGGACAGACCACCCCTGGATCACACACACTCACCCTTCCAGAAGGCCGCCGCTCAGGGGACAAAAGGAAGAAAGTGGCAGGCGGGGCGGGGTCCAGGAGAGCACAGGAGAGCCAGGAGCACAAGCTGGGGGTGCTGGGCTCCCTTACTGTGGACCTTGAGTCCTGCCTGGCTGGCAGGCACTCACCGCTCTGCGTGGGTAGCCTTAGTGTAGGAGCTTAAAACTGTTCTGGAGCACTGATCCTAGCTTACAGCAGGGCAGGGTTGGGGGGAGGGTGTTGGGGGGCTGAGTCGTGAGTAAGAAAGAAGGCCCTGCAGAAGGAGCAGGGGGCGGGTTGTGCTCTCCCCTGGGACAGACCGCCCCTGGATCACACACACTCACCCGTCCAGAAGGCCGCCGCTCCGGGGACAAAAGGAAATGTGTTTTTTTACACTGTAAATAGAAGTCTTTTGATGAATTTCATAATTCCCATTTGCTATATTCCAGGCTGCAGGTGCAATACATCACTATATTTACCAGCTTGGTTACAGTTTATACTTTTTTTAAAAAAATTTTTGTCTACTTCCCATAGCCAAGAGGATAATTATATGTTTTTCCTTGTGTTCACCTTCTTATTTAGCTTCTTTAGGTTCACTAATTATGTACTCCGTGACCATTATTAATGGCTAGAAACCAATTATGAGTGAGTACATCCCATGTTCATCTTTTTGGGTCTGGGTTACCTCACTCAGGATAGTGTTTTCTATTTCCATCCATTTGCATGCAAAATTTGAGAAGTCATTGTTTTTTACCGCAGCGTAGTACTCTAATGTGTATATATTCCACACTTTCTTCATCCATTCTTCCATTGAAGGGCATCTAGGTTGTTTCCAGGTTCTGGCTATTACAAATAATACTGCTATGAACATAGTTGAACAAGTGCTTTTGTCATGTGATAGGGCATCTCTCGGGTATATTCCCAAGAGTGGTATGGCTGGGTCCAGGGATAGGTTGATCCCGAATTTCCTGAGAAACCGAAACACTGATTTCCAAAGTGGTTGCACAAGATTGCATTCCCACCAGCAATGGATGAGGGTACCCCTTCCTCCACAGCCTCTCCAGCAAAGGCTATCATTGGTGTTTTTGATTTTAGCCATTCTGACAGGTGTAAGATGGTATCTCAAAGTTGTTTTGATTTGCATCTCCCTAATCACTAAGGAGGTTGAGCATGACCTTAAGTGTCTTTTGGCCATTTGAACTTCTTCTGTTGAGAATTTTGTTGGGATTTTAATGGGAATTGCATTGGAGAAGATCTTCACCAACCCCACATCAGACAAAGGTCTGTTCTCCAAAATATATAAAGAACTCAAGAAACTAGACTTTAAACAGCCAATTAACCCAATTAAAAAATGGGGCCCTGAACTGAACAGAGAATTCTCAACAGAAGAAGTTCAAATGGCCAAAAGACACTTAAGGTCATGCTCAACCTCCTTAGTGATCAGGAAATGCAAATCAAAACAACTTTGAGATACCATCTTTCGCCTGTCAGAATGGCTAAAATCAAAAACACCAATGATAGCCTTTGCTGGAGAGGATGTAGAGTAAGGGGAACACTCATCCATTGCTGGTGGGAATGCAAACTTGTACAACCACTTTGAAAATCAGTATGGTGGTTTCTCAGGAAATTTGGCATCAACCTACCCCAGGATCCAGCAATATCACTCTTGGGAATATTCTCAAGAGATGCCCTATTATACTACAAAAGCATTTGTTCAACTATGTTCATAGCAGCATTATTTGTAATAGCCAGAACCTGGAAACAACCTAGATGCCCCTCGATGGAAGAATGGATAAAGAAAGTGTGGAATATATAAGCATTAGAGTACTACTCAGTAGTAAAAAAACAATGACATCTTGAATTTTACATGCAAATGGATGGAAACACTATCCTGAGTGAGGTAACCCAGACCCAAAAAGATGAGCATGGTATGTGCTCACTCATAACTGGATTCTAGCCATAAATAAAGGACATTGAGCCTATAATTCGGGATCATAGAGAAGCTAAATAAAAAGGTGAACCCAAAGAAAAACATATAGTTATCCTCCTGGACATTGGAAGTAGACAAGATTGCCAGGCAAAAAATGGGAGCTTAGGGGTGGGGGTGGGTTGGGGGTAAGGGGAGATGGGGAGAGAGAAGGGAGAAGGGGAGGATGGGTAGAGCTTGTTGGAATGGGATGGTTGGGATGGAGGAAGGGTGGTACGGGAGCAGGGAAATATATATCTTAATTAAAGGAGCCATTTTAGAGTTGGCAAGAGACTTGACTCTAGAAGGGTTCCCAGGTGTCCAAGGAGATGTTCTCAGTTTGTTCCTTGAGCAGCTGAAGAGAGGGTGCCTGAACTGGCCCTCTCCTATAGCCACCCTGATGAATATCTTGCATATCACCATAGAACCTTCACATGGCGATGGATGGAGATAGAGACAGAGACCCACATTGGAGCACTGGACTGAGCTCCCAAGGTCCAAATGAGGAACAGAAGGAGGGAGAACATGAGCAAGGATGTCAGGACTGCAATGGGTGTGCCCACCCACTGAAAGAGTGGGGCTGATCTAATGGGATCCCACAAAGGCCAGCTGGACTGGAACTGATGGAATATGTGATCAAACCAGACTCTCTGAATGTGGCTTACAATGAGGTCTGACTGAGAAGCCAAGGACAATAGCCCTGGGTTTTTATTCTACTGTATGTACTGGCTTTGTGGGAGCCTATTCTGTTTTGATGCTCACCTTTCTAGACCTGGATGGAGGGGGGAGAACTTTGGACTTCCCACAGGGTAGAGAACCCTGACTGCTCTTTTGACTGGAGAGGAAAGGGGAGGGGAAGGGAGAGGGGAAGGTAAATAGGAGAAGGGGAGGAGGTGGAAATTTTTAATAAAAATAAAATAAAATCATAAATAAAAAAAGAAAGAAAGAAAATATCCCAGGAATCAATAAGGATGACCTCAGCTAAGATTCCTAGAAATAGCAGATACATAGTCTGAGTGTATTATCTCCTCTGACCAGGTAAAACTTTAAGTAGAGAGAGTGGGACACTAAGCTAGCCACATAACTTTCAGTCTACATACAGTCTGTCTTGCCTAGGTGTGCTAGAGTAAGGGTGGACTAGAGATTGGGGGAGTGTCCAACCAATGACTAATCTAACCTAAACCCCAGGACAGGAGAATAAGCCTACCACTGATACCATCTGGAGCACCAGAACACACAGACTGGATGATAAAACCAAACACAACTAGAGAAAAATGTCAATTTAATAATGCCTAATGATATTCTTTTACACTCATACATTGGTGCCTAGCCCGTTGTCATCAGAGAGGATTTGCCCAGTAACTGAGGAAAAAAGATACAGACTCACAACCAAACATTAGGCAAAGATTGGAAAATCCTGAAGAAGACGAAGGAGAGAAAGGATTACAGGAGCCAAAGGGGCCAAGGACACCACAAGAAAACCCACAGAATCTACTAACCTAGGCTTACAGGGCATCAAAAACTAAACTGACAACCGAAAAGCCTGCATGGGACTGACCTAGGCGCATTGCATATTTGTGACAGTTGTGTAAGTTGGTCCTCTTTTGGAACTCCTAACAGTGGGAGAAGACATTGCCATTGACTCTTGTGCTGGTTCTTTGGACCTTACTCCTCATATGGTATTACCTTGCCCAGCCACAATACATGGGGTGATGCTTAGGCTTACAACAACCTGATAAGCCATGCTTTGTTGATATTCATTGGAAACCTACCCTTTCATGAATAGAAATGGAGGAAGAGTAGATTGGAGTGGGGAACAGGAAGAAAAGAGAAAGAGGAGACTGTGGCTGGGATGTAAATTAATTGATTTATTTATTCATCCATAAAATTCTTCCAGAAGTAACTAAAACTGAGTAACTGCTTAAATGTTCCTCAGAAGGTGAAAAGGTGAACTGGAGTTCTTCAATACCATGGGTTTTTACTCTTAGCCAAATAGAAGCTAATTATTCATACATACAGCATGGAGGAAGCTCAAGGCAGTTCTATGGAGTAAAATAATCCAGTGTCAAATTGTGTGTATTGTGTAAAGACTTTTCTGTAGTGCTTGCTATGAGTAAAGGTTGGGGAAAGAGATGGTGCAGCCTTAAAGGGTGTCACTTAATGTGTTTTATGATAGTAGTGCAGATAAATATATGATTATTGTTCTGACATCATAGACTGTTTAAGTGACTAGTAAGCCTAGAGACACCCCACATGTATGTACAGCATCCACATAGACAAGTGCAAGTGAGCTTAGTAATAACATGAAAATTCTCTCAATTTCCACATTTATTTCATTATAGAAGATATCAACCCAAGGGAAGGTTGTGTTCATGGTGCACAGATTCTACCTGTAAGTTTTTGACAGTTTCTTATGAAAGTATGAGATTATAATTATTTAAAAATAAAGAGAAAAATTTTAAAGGCTTAATCAACTGAAGTCCTCACAAAAATGAGTTGCTAAGTTGTAGTCTCTCTATTTGAAAAGAGAGAGGGGGTGGGACATACAGAGTTTTGCCTCCCTCTACTTGTTGATATGCAGGTAGAACATTCTAGCACATTTTCACATTTTGGAAAAATGGGAATGGAGTGATTGTGGTATAGGAGGTTCTTCTGTATTTGTGTTGATTTTATTGGTTGAAAAAAGAAGCTGCCTTGGCCTTTTGAGAGGACAGCCCTTAGGTGGGCAGAGCAGACAGAACAGAATGCTGGGAAGAAGGGAAGTGTGGCAGATGCCATGATTCTCCTGCCCAAAATGGACGCTGGTTAGACTCATGCCAGTAAGCCACAGTTAAGTGGCGATACATTAATGGAAATGGGCTAATCAAGATGTGAGAGTCAGCAAATAAGAGGCTAGAAATAATGGGCCAGGCATTGTTTAAATGAATACAGTTTCTGTGTAATTATTTCGGGTGTAAGCTAGCTGGGCAGGATGGAACATGGGGCCCGCAATCCTTACTACATGATTGCAAAGAAGTTTGCAGTTATTAGAAGAGCCACACTGAAAATGTGTATACCTATTACAAAAATTCAAGTAATCTTCAGAAATAAAATCAAGATATTAATGTAGATGACTTAAGATAGCAAAGATATTTTAGATTCCAATTCTCTTATTTCTCATATTTTTTTTATCCCTCATACAATACATCCCAAACATAGCTTTTGCTCCATTCACTCCTAGCCACCCCCAATCTACCTCTCTCTTGAATCCACTATTCCTTCATTTCCCTTCAGAAAATAGCTCGCCTCTCAGGAATGTCAACTGAAAACAGCATAACAATATGTAATAAGACTAGACACAAGCCCCCATATCAAGGCTGGATGAAAAAGGTGCCAAGAGTGGGAAAAAAGTCAGAGATACCTCCACTCTCACAGGATTAGAGTCTCACAAAAAAAAAACCTGCTACAAATACAGCATGAACGCTGACTACCTAATGCAGCTCTCTGTGGTTGCTTTTTCAGTCTTTGTGAGCCCCTATGAGCCTTGCTTATTGATTCTGTGTGTCGTGTTTGCCTAGAGTCCTGATTTCCTCTGATCCTAAAATCTTCCTCCCCTTCTTTCTTGATAGAATGTTTGGGTGTGGGTCTCTGCAGCTGCTCCTATCTATAAGTATAGTAGAATATCATTAAAAATTTTCTTGGGGGGGTGGGGTTAGTCATGTTTGATTCAACCCTAGATCTCTAAGCTATCCAGTTTCTGGCTCCTGACCATCGAGACAGTGTCAGACATAGGATCCCTCCCCTAGCTTGGGCCCCAATTTAGACCAGTCTTTGGTTGGACATTCCTATGGGCTCTAAATCATAACTGCACTTGTAAGTATATCTTACAGGAACAAATGTGTATCAAAGGTTTTGTGGCTGGGCTGCTATCCCAGTGCAACCACTGGAAACCTTGCCTTGTTAAAAATGATGGCTGGCTTAGGTTTCATATTGTCCCTTCCTAGGACTCCTCCCTAGGGCAACTGTCATAGGTTCCAGGAAGTTTCCACTGCGCTAGGTTTACACATGTACCCTAAGTGCCCCCATATTCCAATAGTCTCTCCCTGTAATCTCTCTCTTTTTCCCTCCCTTTACCACCTCATATCTCCTGTCCCTATGTTCACTCTCCCCACACAGTTCATCCTCAAAATATATTCTATTTCATTCTCCCAGGGAGATACATGGATCCCTGATAAAGCCCTCTTGTTACTTACCCTCTATAGGTCTGTAGATTGGAGTGTGATTATACTTACTTAACATTTAATATATATAAGTGATCAAATATAATGCTTGTTTTTCAGGGTCATGGTTGCCTCCCTTAGGATAATTTCTAGATCCATCCATTTGCCTAAAAATGCAATGATGTTACTTTTTTCTATTTCTATGATGAGTAATACTCCGTTGTTTAAATATACCACATTTTTTTCTTTATCCATATTTCAGTTGAAGAACATCTGGGTTGTTTTCAGTTTTTGACTATTATTAATAAAATTGCTGTGAATATAGTTGAGAAAGAGTCCTTGTGATAGGATGGAGCAAACTTTGGGTATATGACCAAGTGATACAGCTGGGTCTTGAGATAAATTGATATCCAGTTTTCTGAATAACTGCCACATGGATTTCCACAGTGGCTAAACAACTTTGCACTCCCACCAGCAATAAGTAAATAACCAGCAATATGCAGTAAGGTGATTTATTCCCCTTACTCTCCACATCCTTTTCAGCATGAACTGTCCTATTTTTTTTGATTCCTGTCCTGGAACTACCTCTTATAGACCAGGCTGGCCTCAAACTCACAGAGATCCGCCTGCCTCTGCCTCCCTAGTGCTGGGATTAAAGGCGTGTGCCACCACCACCAGTTTTTGATATTAGAAATTCTGTCAGGTATAAGATGGACTCTCAAAGTAGTTTTGTTTTACATTTCCATGTAATCTGTTAAGGAATTCTTTAAGAGTTTCTCAGTCATTTCAGATTCCTCTATTCAGAATATTCTCTTTAGACATGTACTCCATTTTCAATTGGGTTGTTTATTTTCTTGAGTTAGTTTCATGAGTTCTTCACATATTGTGGACATTAGCCCTCTATTGGATGTGGAGTTGACTAAACTATTTTTCCATGCTGTAGGCTTCTGTTTTGTGCTTTTGATGGTGTTCTTTGCCTTACCAATTTTTCTTTCAGTTTCAAATGGTTTCATTTATTAATTGTCAATATTAGTGCCTGTGCTATGTGTGTTCTATATAGAAAGTTGTCTCCTGTGCCTATGCATTCAGAGTTCTCCCCTGCTTACTCTTCTATCAGGTTCAGTGTGTCTAGTTTAATGTTAATATTTATTTAGACTTGAGTTTTGTGCAAGGTAATAAACATGGATTGATTTTTATTTTTTACATGAAGACATCCGCTTATACCAGCCACATTTGTTGAAGATGCTTTCAAAAACTTCAAAATGTTTGTGTAAAAACAGACATGTTAATCAATGGAATCAAATTGAAAATCCAAAAAAATTCGCATACCCATGGACACCTGATTTTTTTATATCCTAATTTTGAAAGCAGTTATTAAAATGATCTCAGGAAGATTAGGCCAGACAGAATCTCAGCATGCAGAATGGAGATGATTGTGAAATCCTGGCATTTAACCAGGAAGCTATTGACAACTTTTAGCTTCTTGGAGAGAGGGAGTAAATTTTATCTAACATCATAGCATCTGGTAAACTGACCACACTCCAGGGAAAGACCACATGTCCAATATTCTTTGAGCAGCACAAATTGATTTTGATAGATTTTTTTTAAGGACATTAATTTGGGAGGGTAGAAAAGAGAGGTTGGGAGTGTGTATCTTGGAAGGGTTGGGCGAATGTGATCAGAAAGTGTTACATAAGCTTTAAAAAAAACTAATGAGAAGTATTTGAAAATGTCTTTCCTGACTCTTCTAATCAACCTAATCTTTATATACCCCATTGGACATAGATAATTAAAATGAAGGAAAAATAACATCTTTAATTGAATGGAGGTAGAATCTAGTCTCTGTGAGTTTAGTCAACCCAACAAAAAAGAAATACTTGGTGCATGGTGGTCACTGCTGTCTCTGCACCTCTTTATTTAATGCTATAATTTTTCTACTATATTGGAGATGTTGGGATCCTTCATATGTTAGGATAAAAGTGATAAAATTAACCTTATAAAGAGAGCTACTTGGATTCTTCCCCGAATTGTACATGATGCACCAATAACTGGAGTCTGTACATTTTATACTGATACAAATAAATAAGGAAAGGGAGATTATAAAACATAAGACTTAAGGAAAGTGGAACAAAGTCCTTACAATTCTGTCTAAAAGGCAGAATTATATGCTATTCTCATGGTACTAAGGTATTTTAAAGAACCTCTCAATATAGTTAATGATTTACAATATGCAGAAAGAGTCATCTTGCATATTGAAACCACTGAATTTCTACCAGATGATACAGAATTGACTTCATTGTTCATACAGTTTCAAGATATAATCAGTAATAGGTTTTGTCCCATATACATAACACACATCTGCTCCCGTAAGGGTCTGCCAAACCCTCTAGCAAAAGGTAATGAAGAAATTGATTAATTATTGATTGTAAGTGTGTTGAGGCCTCATCATGTCAATAGCAAATTTTTAAAGAAAGAGTTTTTTATTACATGGCAACAATCTAAGGAAATTATAAAGAGATGTACTACTTTCTCTTTCGATAACCTAGCACTGCTACCTTCAAGGACTAAACCAAATGGTACTCAAAGAACTGAGATCGAGCAGATGGATGTGTTCTACTTTGCAGAATTTGGAAAATTAAAATATGTACACCATGCCATTGACACTAATTCAGGTTTTCAATTAAGCAAATGCTTTAAACACAGAAAAGGCTGATTCAGTAATCATGCATTTATTAGAAGTTATTGCCATCATGGGTATACCAACACAAACAAAGACAGACAATGGTCCAGCATATGTGTCTAAGAAAATGAAACAGTTTTTTGCTTATTATAATATAAAGCATATTACAGTTATACCAAATAATCCTACAGGTCAGGCAGTTATAGAAAGATCAAATTGAACTATAAAAGATATGCTAAACAAACAGAAAAGGATAGAAAATACTTCCAGAAATTGATTGCAAAATGCTTTATTAACCTTGAATTTTATTAACACTAATGAGAAAAAGACAACAGCATCAGAGAGACATTAGACAATAGAAAAAAAATTCTGAATTAAGTAAGCCAGTATATTTCAAGGATGTGTTAACCACACAATGGAATCCAGGAGATGTGCTACATTGAGGAAAGGGTTATGCTCTTGTTTCAACAGGAGAAGAAAAGCTATGGATACCATCAAAATTGATATTCAGTTTGAAAAAGAGAGACTTCTTGAAACAGAGAAATGATGTATTCTGCATAGATAGGTAACCTTCAACCACTTCAAAGTTCTATAGAACATGGCACTTAAATAACTTAGGATTCTGTTGACATGAGACACAATTGTGCCTAGCAGCACTGATCTATTCCCGAGAAAGTGTTGAGCACCAAAGACACTCCACTTGGTGTTTGTGTTCTTGGCACAACTGACCTTTGGGCAAGGAACTGCCCATGTGTCAACCACTGACAAAGAGCATGATGTCTGTACTGGACACGCATGATGCAAAAAAAAAAAAAAGATTGTCAAACCTTGCCAAGACAGAGTAAGATGGTTTTGAAATTTTTCCTGCCTCTAAGAATGGTCTGTCAGTTATCCTAGGCCTTAGCCAAGTTTGGTTGATTGCTAAGGCAGCCAGTTGTCTCTGTTATCTACTGCACATTTTGGAAGCTGCTTTATTGCAGTTCCTGCCCATTTAAGTAATATTATCTCACTTCTCAGGCCTTCGATGGGGTTGAAGATTATATAGTCGTAGTTACCATACTCTTATGATCTAGCCAAGCCATTTCCTATACAGACTTAGAATCCTTAGGATAGGATGTTTATTAAAACACTGAAAATACATTTCTTGCTTAATATTGTTTATTCTGCTTGTAATTCTAATATTATACTTGATATCTGTTCCTTGTGTATATAATTTTGTATTGGATTTGGAACACTCTTATTTAAAGAGAAGGGGGAGGTACTGTGAGAGCTTCTTCTGCTGCTTCAGCCAATAGCCTTTAAGATGCCAGCCCACTTGTGTGTGGTCTCTTATACTATAAATGCAGCTGTAAAGTGTGCACTCACTCTCTTGCTTCTGGCTGATAGACTCTGTTCATGTTCTCTGTTCATTTAGAAGACTATTATCTAGGACAGTTATCTGTAAGTCTTCCCTAAATAAATAACCCTTTATTATTCATAATTCTGAACTAGTGTGGGATTATTTTGTGACTTCCACTATCAGAGTGGAAATTGTATAAAGATAAATGTCTGTCACTTGGACTTTAATTCTGTGGATATAAATGTAGAATGATATTGAATAACAACAGAAAATAGGAAGTTACTATGAAGCATAAGATAGCTACAAATGTCAATGTACTGAACATGAATGCTCTCAAGAACATTGATTTGTTGATGTAAGTTTCAAACACCTTAAAGAATAAAGACAAAATTCCAACAAACCATTCCAAAAACAGCACAGCTGATGTATGTTTTAAGAAACCTTGATTCAGATGGCCCAATGTTCCGATTGGTTCCCCCAAAGAAGAGAGTTGTTACTATCACTTCTGTTCTACAAAAGACAACAATAGTAGCTCAGGTATCAGACACTTGCCCTATAGTCCATCAACGTTTTCTCATGATATCACACACACACACACACACACACACACACACATACACACACACACTGATTTCAATCTCTTGAGGATTTGTCTGTTTAGAGGATACAATAAGTTTGGAATATACCAGCATAGGAATTAGCTTAGCAACATGGAATTCTACTTTGGAATATGTACCTTTACCTAATACTCTAGGCCTCCTTAGAACCTTTCCTGAATTTGCTACAGGAATACACCAGACACTGAATAAGGCAACTTACCACCTGCTGGGAACTTCATGGAGCTGACTGCATTTCCAGTTCTGAACAATGGGATACATTTCCCCTCTCCTTAATGACCTCCAAACTTGACAGACTCTATTCAGTCTTCCTCTGAATAAAGTCAATAGAAATTTTGGCATCCTGAGTTGCTTTGAAAGTCAAATATAACAAAGCAAGCTGTGTACAGGAATCAATAAATTTTAAATTTCCTCTCTGAAAACGTGGACATTGAGAAACACAGACAATTAATATATGTGTATTGGGAGAAATTCCCTGTCTTTAAATCAACAATGGGACAGAGCTTTGGATGAAGCTAGAGACAGAGACCCACATTGGAACACTGAACTGAGCTCCTAAGGTCCAAATAAGGAGCAGAAGGAGGGAGAACATGAGCAAGGAAGTCAGGACCGCCAGGGATGTGCCCACCCACTGTGATAGGGGGCTGATCTAATGGGAGCTCACCAAGGCCAGCTGGATGATGGAGCATGTCATCAAACCGGACTCCCTGAATGTGGCTGACAAGAAGGGCTGACTGAGAAGCCAGAACAATGGCACTGGGTTTTGATCCTACTGCATGTAATGACTTTGTGGGAGCCTAGTCTGTTTGGATGCTCACCTTCCTAGTCCTGGATGGAGGGAGGAGGACCTTGGACTTCCCACAGCGCAGGGAACCATGACTGCTCTTTGGACTTGAGAGGGAGGGGAAGGGAGATGGGGGGAGCAGGAGAGAAATGGGAGGAGGTGGAAACCTTTAATTAAATAATAAAAAAATTTAAAAAAAGAAAAGAAATGGGACACTGTTGCCCCTTCAGCTGAGGGGTTTAAATAATTGTCACATTTCAAGTGTTATTGTGCTTCTACATTAGTCTAAATGTAGAGAATAAAGCTGGAGGAAATATTTATCTGATGAATTTCAAACAATTCAGACATCAAGATGAAAAGTGCATTAAAATTTTAAATTTCCAAGTGAGATTCTTATTTTCACTAATTATAGTAATGTGATATGAGAATACAAAACCCACACACAATTTTCGGTCTGCAGCTTGGGGCTACAGTCTTGGAGTGAATGAAAAAGATCCAGTATATGAAAGTTTATGGAAAAAACATGTTTTTCATAAATAGAAAACAAAAAGAAGGTGGGTGTATATATATTCGCTGAAACAGAATTTAAAAACCTAAAATGAAATTTTAAAAAGATTAGTATGTTGATCCCGAATTTCCTGAGAAACCGAAACACTGATTTCCAAAGTGGTTGCAAAAGATTGCATTCCCACCAGCAATGTATGAGGGTACCCCTTCCTCCA
>JABTXL010006406.1:126534-156587 GCA_025134845.1 Neodon shergylaensis
CCTTTGCTGGAGAGGCTGTGGAGGAAGGGGTACCCTCATCCATTGCTGGTGGGAATGCAATCTTGTGCAACCACTTTGGAAATCAGTGTTTCGGTTTCTCAGGAAATTCGGGATCAACCTATCCCTGGACCCAGCCATACCACTCTTGGGAATATACCCGAGAGATGCCCTATCACATGACAAAAGCACTTGTTCAACTATGTTCATAGCAGTATTATTTGTAATAGCCAGAACCTGGAAACAACCTAGATGCCCTTCAATGGAAGAATGGATGAAGAAAGTGTGGAATATATACACATTAGAGTACTACGCTGCGGTAAAAAACAATGACTTCTCGAATTTTGCATGCAAATGGATGGAAATAGAAAACACTATCCTGAGTGAGGTATCCCAGACCCAAAAAGATGAACATGGGATGTACTCACTCATAATTGGTTTCTAGCCATAAATAATGGTCACGGAGTATATAATTGGTGAACCTAAAGAAGCTAAATTAGAAGGTGAACCCAAGGAAAAACATATAATTATTCTCTTGACTAAGGGAAGTAGACAAAATTGCCGGGGAGAAATTTTGGGATCTTGGGGGGGGGGATGGGAGTGTCGGGGGAAGGGGAGAGAAAAGTGAGAAGGGGAGGATGAGGGAAACTTGGGGAAACAGGAGGATTGGGATAAAGGAAGGTTGGATAGGGGAGCACGGAAGCACAATTTTTAGTTAAGGGAGTCACCTTAGGGTTGGCAAGAGACTTGAACCTAGAGTGGCTCCCAGGAGCCCAAGGCGAGGTCCCCAGTTAGTTCCTTGGGCAGCTGAGGATAGGGAACCTGAAATGACTCTATCTTATAGCCATACTGATGATTATCTTGCATATCACCATAGAACGTTCATCAGGTGATGGATGGAGATAGTCACAGAGACCCACACAGGAGCACCGGACTGAGCTCCCAAGTTCCCAATGAGGAGCGGAAGGAGGGAGAACATGAGCAAGGAAGTCAGGACCACGAGGGGTGCACCCAACCACTGAGACTGTGTGGCTGATCTATTGGGAGCTCACCAAGGCCAGCTGGACTGTGACAGAAGAAGCATGGGATAAAACAGGACTCTCTGAACATGGCGAACAATGGGGGCTGATGAGAAGCCAAGGACAATGGCCCTGGGTTTTGATCCTACTTCAAGTTCTGGCTTTGTGGGAGCCTAGCCAGTTTGGATGTTCACCTTCCTAGACATGGACGGAGGGGGGAGGACCTTGGACTTTCCACAGGGAAGGGAACCCTGACTAATCTTTGGACTGGAGAGGGAGGATGAGAGGAATGGGGGGAGGGGGAGAAGGGTGGGAGGAGGGGGAGGGAAATGGGAGGCTGGGGGGAGGCGGAAACTTTTTTCTTTTTCTCAATAAAAAAAAAACTGAAAAAAAAAAAAGATTAGTATGTAACAGAAAAGGAATAAAGTTAGGTGGATCCTATTTCTCAATTTTATGTCTGAAAGACTGAATACATTGAGCAAGAGAAACATGTTATAGTGGGATAAAATTTGATTCATATTTACATAGCTTGGTTTTGTTGGCTAAGAGCCCCTCTCCCTGCACATCATGATTCTGCTGTGTAAGCAATCCCAGGGCTGTGGCAATACACTTGGCTGAAAACAGAAGTCACTTGAGGAAACTCTGTGGGGTCTTGATCCCTCACCTGCAGATATTTATCCTAAGTTCTCCAGCATGTCCCACAGATTCAGAATGTGTTGTGCTTCTCATCCAAAAAAGTATACATTTATCAGCTGGGCTACCCCAAGCAAAGAGATTTTTGTTAGTGTATGTGTCACTGTGGAGGAATCGTGTATATCTTAAAAGTAGCAATAAACTCCAATATACTCAGACACCATCCTGCTGATTTTCAATATAAAGTATTTTCTGGCCTTCTACCACTGTATGTACCTGGGACCCCATGAATCTTGCTTGGGAACCTTGTCTATGAGGAGCTGTGGAGGCTGACCTGAACTCTGCAAGTGCTAACACAGACAGGAGTCATTATTGCTGTTTTGAGTGGTTGATGTAGGATTCCTCTCTGTATGCTTTGAATGCCATTGATTAATTAAAGTCTGCCTGGGGCTGTGACAGGGAGCTCGGTAGGAAAACTAAACTGAATGCTGGGAAAAACAAGGTGGAATCAGGCAGAAGTCATGTAGCCAGTGCATTGGGGCAAATAATATGGTTTCTGTGTGATTGTTTTGGGGCTGACAAGCCGAATATGAACTAAAAGCCTCCCAGCTAAAAGTGGCTCCAATTAGTCCTGCAGTTGATGGAGGCCAGCTCTCAAAGGGTGACATGCATGGAGATGGGAATCTGTTTCATCATATTTTCACCCTTGGAGTTGAAAAGGTATAAGTACATAATCATATATTAAGTTTGTGGGAAATCTATTAACTCTTTTATTTTATTTTGAATGTAATCTTTATATATTTGGATTTTATTTTTGTTTATGAACCACATATATTTTCACTAAAAATAGTAAATCAAATGCCTTAACAGGACTCTAGGTATTGCCATATCACCTAAAGCATTCCATGCCATTGTGTCAAGTAAGTTATTGATCACTAGAATAGTACATAAGAAAAGCCTATACTGTTATATATCCCAGAGAAAACAATCCACGTTTAAAAAATGGCACAATATCTCTCTTAAATAAGACAGGTAATCTTATAATATGTAATGTTATTGGGGAGAGTAAAATGTTTGTCAACCAAGTTTGACCCACAGATATACTAAGGTAAGTTTAACAGCAATTGATCATTAGTTGATATACCAGTACAAAATCTATTCCTCCAAAATTTAGGCGAGAGGATCTATAATATCATTACTGTTGCATCAATACTTACTTATTTGTGTCTCAGAAATTGGTTTTATGGTACAGAGATTTTATTCTAAAGAACATAACTAAATGCATTAAACTATCTAAATTAGGCATATAATATATGACATATATTCATACATGAAATATTTTCTATAAACTGAAAAGATAGTTTGTATTTAGAGGTTATTCTGCCATCTATATGTCTTTCTGTAAAGTTACATCTAATGTAAATAACCCTGTTTTATTTTAAATACAGTTTCAGAAGCAGAGATCATATGCCTACTCTTTTCTCTGAGTTAACTGTGTATTCCTTTGCTGGTCACCTCATACAGTCAGTGTTAATGGTAATAGACATCTGAGCATGCTTCTCCTGAAACAGGTTTGAGCACAACGAGCAATATAATGCAGTTCTTGGATGAATTTCAACTCTCTGAAAGAAGAGCACCTGATGTTCTTGTCCTGGTACCTAGTTACATGCTGCTTCTCACATTATGAACTGATAAATCTTTAATTGAGTATTCCATAAAGGATTCTATCATGCATCATGGTATTATTATATTATTTAATGACTTAAAATATGCAAGAATTTTGCTTAAACTTACAATCTCTAGAGACTGGTACCTTTTTAAGGTCTGAATGTCAAAATATCCCCTTTATCTTCTGTCAGATATATAAAAAATATTATATTTTGCATATCTCACTACTGAAACTTACTTGGCATGCTATGTAGGCAACCCATACCTTGTAATATAGGATTTAGCAGTGTGTTACCTTACCTATAAGACCCAATTGGATTTGGCATAGATCAGGAGAGGACAACTCCAGAGGTTAAAATTTTGAGTAAGTGTCACTTCACCATTTTGAGTAAGTGTTGTTTCATTACCCAGTGTCAAGGACATATGTTAACTGATGATTAGTTCTGGACTATGTTACAATCTTTACTCAAGAGAGATAAAATCAACTGTTGTGATTTTGGAGCAAGACTATGTATGACTTGCTCAAAAAATCCATACTAATAGCTCTTTACTCAGAAAAACTAGCAGCTTCCAGGCCTCAAAGTCCTGCTAGATGTGCTTGTGAACTTTAAGTTTCAGCCAAAACTGAAAATGTTAGACTACCCCAAACTGAAAAGTTGATTGGACTGGACAATAGTCAGTTTTAAGGCAGATGTGGTACTTATAGCCTTGGACCCTAGCAGATTCAAAGGACATCTTAATTTACTTGTAGTTATTGGTAGAAGTTTTTAACAGTATATGGTGTAGGAGGTCTTTCTGTCTTTGTCTTGCTTTCATTGGTTAATAAAGAAACTGATTTGGGCCTGTTGATAGGGCAGAGCTTAGGTAGGCAGGGAAGACAAAATTGAATTCTGGGAAAAAGAAAGCATACTAAGGAGACACCATGGACCCGCCATCAGAGATAGAAGTATTGAGACTTTGCTGGTAGGCCACAACCTTGTGGTAATATACAGATTAATAGAAATGGGTTAAATTAATATGTAAGAGTTAGCCAATAAGAACTTAGGGCTAGTGGGCCAAATAGTGATTTAATTAATTCAATTTATGGGTGGTTATTTCGAGGCTGAGCTAGCAAGGTGGCCGGGAATTGGGCCGTAGGATAAACAAGTGGCCCCCTCCTTGCAACAAGTATATAATAAAAATTCCTCAGTGTGAATACTTTATTATTTATACCTTTGAATCCAATGGCTTGATAGCCTCTTGTTGAGTCTAATAATTTAACTGTAGACTAAATTTTATTTTTCCTATACATGATTCTTTCACATATGATAGCTTCCATCTTGCTTTCTTGTATTTGTTCTTTGGTGTTAAGGATTTTCTATTGTCATGGCATATTCATTCATTTATGTGTGATTCAAACATCCATGAATGTCAGAGAAAATACTGACATCAAGTTGCTCTTTAAACAAGATGGCAAAATATCTTAAAAAAAAAGGTTGAAAGTTAAGAGTGAGCACACCAACTGCTCATAAAGAAAGCAATCGTTACAGAGGCAAACAATACTCATATGGAGGTTTTGGGACTACCCTTGACCATACTCATAATAATGATAGAATACAGTATCTTCAGGTTCCAGGCTCCTGGTTGTGGTGAAAGCTGTAACCGACCCACAGTCACTGAAGCAGGCTGGGACTTCATTGGCCCTTGTGCTTGCATCCTTAATGTGGAAACACAAGAAGCATGCCCAGGATTTTGAGTTATAGGCTATGAAGTTACTGACACTCTGACCAGCCTTGCAGGTGACAGTGGCTTTTTTCCAATCACAGAGAGAAGAAAGTATGTCAATAGGACTTATCTAGTGTCTGAGATTGGAAACAAAACAGAAAAGTCACCAGTGTAATCTAGTTCAACTGTTGTCATGAACAAAACACTTAGTTGATTTAAATTGGGATTTAGTTTCTGTGCTTGCAAAGCTGACTTGGAATGATGATCAAATCAACATTGAGTTCACATAGACTTGTAAAGCAAGCCAAATTTGCCCTCAACTGGCATACAGAATAACTGAAGACAGATGAGTTGAACTGAAATTCGTTGGTTCAGTATGAGTTCTATCAGAGGCGGAGATTCCACATGATGTTTTATCTTTTTAAAGGATAGCAATGAAAAGGTAAAACAATATTAAATATATTTAAAAGAAAAATAAGAAATATTGAAAAGATAAACACAAAAATTTCAAGTGAAAATTTCACCCAGTCCTCTAAATGTAATTTTTCGGGTTTGAGGGTAGCATGCTAAAGACTATCTTTTCATCAGTGAAGCTCTTACTGAAGTCTGGTCAGTTGAGAGTCTGATCAGCATTGTGTTTACTTCAGACAATTCATTCCCTCCCACAACCTCCCACAATCTGACAATGACACCCCAGCCAGTCCAGTCCACAGGAATAGTACTCAAAATTCAGTTTTAAAATATATTCTGCAAAGGAATGCTGTATCTTAGCAAATCCAGAAATGTGCCTTAGACCTCAATCCTTTCAAATCTTGCCCAGCATCACAATACACTGTAGGAGAATGTGTTGCCAGAATCAGATTTGCTGGATTCAGGTTAATATCCTTCTAGAAAAAATACCACTTGTGTGGAGCAAAAAGGCCAGACAGTTCACTAGACTAAGAATGTTGTCATTTGCTGTCCTTCTCAGATGATAACTTTCTATCTTTCCCAGGGGATATGAGGCCTCTGACCTCTATGTAATTCATGGCCTGATCCTCCTGCTGAGATTAATTCTAAGCTTGATCACATCTGACCTTCCTACTACCCATAGGTAAATCTGTAGAGGTAACTTCTGGCTCCCTGAATTGTCCCTGTTGCTTGTTTACAGATCTACAGACTAGCTCAGTCTCTGAAATATAGAGAGTGATAGATGAATCTTCCCGCCGAAGGACAGTTTGCTTTAAAGAGGAATTACTGAAACATTAAATGTCATTGATGGTGATAAAGATTCCAAGAGCTGTGAATCTTTTGTGTGTAGCAATGACAGCCTATTACTACAAGTCTGCTTGGTTTAGCCTGTGATGCTTCAATCACTGAATCACGCAATTAGAGTTCTAGTTCTCATTTGTGGCACAGATTGTCTCCACTTTCTACTCTGTACTCTTTGAACTTCTTGCTATTTATCTTTCTTTGCTTTTAGAGATGCTTTCCTTTCCTTTATGAATAAGAATGTTTTTGCTCACATTTGTGTATGATAGTATACATTCCTGTGCCCAAGGCAGTCATAAGTCATCATATTCCCAGGAAATGTACTTGCAAATGGTTTTGAACCAGCAAGTACATGCTGAGAAGTAAACCCAGGTCCTCTTCAAGAGTAGTCAGTGCTCTTAACTGTGAAGACATTTCTCTAGCCATCCTTATCTCCTCTTCTAAGAATTTTAATATTATTTGTACACTGTTCTCTGCAATTTAACTGACCTTGATAATCCATAGTGTCACATGTCAGGAATCTCTAAATATTCATCAACCCCCAAAGTCTCATTAATCTCCTTAATGGATTTAGGAGTAATAAAAGCATACTCACATGACATAAAATTGAATAAGATAACATACAGCAAAATAGAATAGAATATCTTGGGCTATTTTTCTATGAATTAATAGTCTATTTTCCATTTTGGATGGATAGTTGGTGTGCAGATAGAGATTGTCTATGTATCTATAATGTGTCTTTCTATTCATGTCTGTGCACTAGCTTGTTGAAATAGGAGCAGCCGGGGTTGCGTCCCCAACACCCCAGCCGCCTTGCTCGGCTAGCTTATGCCCCGAAATAACAACACACAAATTGTATTCATTTAAATACTGCTTGGCCCATTTCTATCTAGCCTCTTCTCGGCTAACTCTCACACCTGGACTAGCCCATTTCTAATCATCTGTGTAAGCACCCCAAGGTGCGCTTACCAGGAAGATTCTAGCCTACGTCCATCTTGGGTTGGAGCTTCATCGCTCACGTCTGTCCGGGAGACTGGAACATGGCTTCTCTGCTCCAGAGAGCAGAGCTTGTCGAGTCTGACCTCACTTCCTCTTCCTCCCAGTATGCTATTCTGTTTATTCCTCCCACCTATGTTTTAACCTATGAGGGCCAAGCAGTTCCTTTATTACTTAACCAATGAAATCAACAGATTGATATACGACACTCCCACATCACTTCCCCTTTTTCTGTTTAAACAAAAAGGAAAGGCTTTAACATGGCAAAATTACGTATAACAAAACAGTTATCAAGTAAAAGTTACAATAATCTTTATCATAACTAAGGAAAAGTATAACTATAACTAACTATTTTTAACTCCATCAAAGACTCCAGAAAGATACAATATTACCTAAGCAAACAAGAAAAAAGCAAGTTTTAAACTCTAGAAATGACATAGACATCTTGCTGCCTGGACAGTCACCCAAAGTTCCTCTGTACCGTTGGGGCATCCATCTTCGGCCTACAGGCCCATAGTTTCCAGCAGACATTTCCACAAAGCAGGAAATTTCAAAGGCAGTCAATATCTGCTTGTCCTGCAGAATGTCTCGCAGACTCCTTCATGAATCAGGAACCTCGAAAGATCATCTCACCTTTAGGCAAGTTCAATGGTCCTCTCTCTGCGGGTTCTCTGTGTCCAGTTTATGCAATAGTCCAGGCAAGAGCAGTTTCTTGGCCAAATGGCTATCAAACTCCATAAGGATCCTCTTCGATGCCCATCTTTTTCTTGAAGTAGATTGGTGCTGCCAGGAGCAGAGTGTCTCATTGTCATGAAAAGTCCTAAGTTATTAAAACATTTAAAATGCCATATTCTATAATCCTTGAAAGATATGAAGAATGCCTATCTAAAATATATCTATGTACATCTAGAAAATCTTAACTAACATGTTACAAGCTTGACTATTATTGATTATCCATTAACAACCTATATACATTATACTTTTAAATGAACTATACAATCACAATACCTTAATCAATATCAGAAATATATATACATATAACAAAATTGACCTTAAATTTAAATCACTAAAGCAAAATCCATATCAATGCAAATTATTCATATCTATATCATATCCCCCTTTAAATGTAAAAGAACGTTTATAAACCATATTTGGGAACATGGGCGCAGTTTTTTCTCTCCAAACTGCTTCCTGCTGAATGGGGGCGTCGTTAATTAGGTCTTTCATGGTATAACCTGTGTGCTAGATTCATCTCAGTTGGCAGTTGAGTGAAGTAAATTTTTGAGGATGTTCACAGCAACCTTTCAGGAGGGCGTGGTGTATCATACCAAATTGGAATAGAAGAAATGAACAGGGTCTCATCCTCTGTGAAAAGAAAAGAAGAAACTCCTTTCCAAAGTATCATATCCTTAGATCCAAATTTCAAAGTCAAGGCATTTTCAAATTTATGTTGGATTAGTTCAGCAGCATTTATAAACAAGTATCTTTTAGCAGCTGTTGCTCCTTCCTCAGCATTTAAACAATTCAAAGAGAGCATAATAGCATACAGTATCAAGATTCTCTGTGTATTTTCCATCTTTGTGCGTTTTATTTTAACCTCTATTTCGTTTATTTTTACTTTTATTTTATATTCTCTGTATCTTTGTCCTGGAATAACTCTGTAGACCAGGCTATCCTTGAACTCTCAGAGATCCGCTTGTCTCTGCCTCCCAGGCATTGGGATTAAAGGTGTATGCTACCACACCTTGAAGTCACAGAGGTCAATCTCCCTCTGCCTCCCAAGTGTTGGGATTAAAGGTGTGTACTACCACACCCAATTACTTTCTTCCTTTTTTTACTTTTAAGAACTTTTAACTTTTAGCTTGCATACATTTTTAACACATTGTAAACCATTTAGAAATTTTCTTTGTCTTTGAATCTCTCTTTACTGTATATCTCTCTTTTTCTGACCACACGAGCCTTTAAATTACCAAGCAATATCAGTAGGACTAAAACCTTGGCTTTGATGGCTGGATCCAGCCCATTCCTTAGCTTTCCAGCCTCTTGGCTGAGGTACTGGCTGTAGCCATGTTTACAACTCTATGGCATTTCAAGGTCCCTGCCAGCAAGCGAGCTTCAGCAGCCTGTGCTTGCAAACCGCACGAACCGCCTGCGTAAGAGTCAGAGTTTGCCCTGGCAGGACAGCCCAGAAAGCCGGCATTTTTAAACAGCGCAGCTTTTTTCCTGCTAAGGCTGAAAACCGAAAAGCATGCATTCAGTTTTCGTCGACACCGTTTAAGTGTTTTGTGGCAGGACCTCTTAATGAGCTGCAGGGTTTTGCAGCTGAAGCTGAGTCAGGAAGTCTCTCTTAGTGAGAGCGCTTGCTTGCTTCTAGCAAGCAGAGCAGACCCGAGAAATCGCTGCTACCGAGAAAACATGCTTCACTCCATTCTTTCCCAAGTTTTCTCAGGCTTTCAGTGGATTTAGCTGTCCACACGTTAGGGCGCCATTTGTTGAAATAGGGGCGGCCGGGGCTGTGTCCCCAACACCCCAGCCGCCTTGCTCAGCTAGCTTATGCCCCGAAATAACAACACACAAACTGTATTCATTTAAATACTGCTTGGCCCATTTCTATCTAGCCTCTTCTGGGCTAACTCTCGCACCTGGACTAGCCCATTTCTAATAATGTGTGTAAGCACCCCAAGGTGCGCTTACCGGGAAGATTCTAGCCTACGTCCATGCTGGGTCGGAGCTTCATCGCATGTCTGTCCGGGAGAGTGGAGCATGGCTTCTCTGCTCCAGAGAGCAGAGCTTGTCGAGTCTGACCTCACTTCCTCTTCCTCCCAGTATGCTATTCTGTTTATTCCTCCCACCTATGTTTCAACCTATGAGGGCCAAGCAGTTCCTTTATTACTTAACCAATGAAATCAACAGATTGATATATGACACTCCCACATCACTAGCTTCCCAAAATCTAAGGTTTCATAGTTTAAGAAACTGTTTTCTTGAAGTTTTTTTCTAGTAGAAGTATTATAGCTATTATGGTAACTAACACATAGTTATAGATTTGGAAATAGCTAAGGAATTAAGATAGCAAATGTTCACTGTGATGAAAACATTGAAAGAAGTAAAAGTTCATACTGTGACCCTTTTGCTCTTATGGACATACAAGTTGAAAGGGAATATATCTATGTTCATAAAATGAACCACTTTATCAATTTTTTTTATTTTAATTAGTGTTTTAAGTGCAGATTTGTAAGCAAAATGTTTGCATATTTGGTGACATCAGATGAAAGAAGGTGGTACAGAAGTCCCTGGAATTAAAGTTAAAGATATCTGTGGGTCACCATGTGGGCACTGAGAATCAAATCTATGCTATCTTTAAAAAACATCAGCCTCTGGGCATTCTGTCCAGCTCCATGAACAGCTTGTAAAGATATATCTTCTCTGATTTGCATATACACTCAAAATACTGCAATTCATATTGTTGATAGAGTATCTAAAGTTGATAAACTCACTTTAACATTCATGTAGAAATTCACAGAACAACAATAGCTAAAAACATCAGAAACTAGAAAAATATATTATATTATCTTACTTGATTGTTCTCTCTTGTATTAAACACAGTAATTAGGTCTGTGTGTACTGTTGATGCACAGATAGACAAGTAAAGGGATGGATCCCCATAAAGAGGCAAGAAGAGCTTACCCAAACACAGTATTTAAAGATCAAGCAAATGGAATATAGATCTCTATAGTTTTCAATGCCTTGCTATTGATTCTTCATTAATACCACATTTGAGAGCCTGTTTCAGACAAACATTTTCTCCCTCTGATTTCATATAAACAGTTCTATGTTCCACATCACACAGTGTGATTAAAAGTCATGAGTGTTGATCAACATTGTTTATACTTGTAAGCAGAACACTGGACCTAGGAGCCATTAGAATTCTAATAGAAGTGCTGCAGACAGCTGAGAGCATGAGTAGCCCACTAATGGTATTTCAAAACACATCAGAGAATCATGATTGAGCAGCCTTCTCTTTATCTGATACATGGTTTTTATGAGAAAACTGGGATACCTTTCTGCTGTCAGCTTCTCTCAGTAATATTTCCCTGCCACTTAAACACTGGTTACTAGAATCTTATTTTCTGATTTTTAAGTAATGTGTGAAGCAATGTCTACAGAAGCTTCCACTGCTTTGTATGAGTGCCAACTATTGACACAACTCAAATTCCTTACACGGAATTTCACCAGAAAATGCACTGAAACTCTTAAGTGCTGGAGATGAAGAAATAGAAAGGTGGTAATGGTAAAGAGAGGACAGTTTAGTCTCTCTCTAGTTCTACAAAAGTACAACAAATTAGTTTTACAAAAACAAATGTCCCTCTGTGAGCTTTCCTAAAAATCTGGTGACAAATGAGAAATAGTTTCAATGAGTGACTCATGAGGAGGAGCAGCTGAGGCACCCCGGACTCACACTTCTGCTTTCACGGGGTTTATGTAATGACTTGTATCACTGTGGGAGGAAGCTTATCATACTGTAGACAGTAATAAGTTGCAATGTCTTCAGGCTCCAGGCTGCTGATGGTGAGAGTAAAATCTGTCCCAGATCCACTGCCACTGAACCTTGATGGGACCCCATCTGCTAAGTAGGATGCATAGTAGATCAGGCGCTTAGGAGCTTTCCCTGGTTTCTGCTGGAACCAGGATAAATATTTGCCAACACTCTGACTGGCCTGGCAAGAGATGGTGACTCTGTCTCTCAGAGATGCAGACAGCGATGGAGACTGGGTCATCTGGATGTCACATCTGCCACCTAGGAACAGATATATAATAAAGAGCCACCTAGTAAGAAAAGAATGTACCCCCCCACACACACACAAATCCAATCAACACTAATCTTAGTGTAACAGTGAAGTTCATATTATGCTCCTTTTTTACCTGGAAACCAGAGCAACAGGAGACCAAGGAGCTGAGCAGGGGCCCTCATGTCCATGCTGAGTCCTGACTGCAATGAACTGCACAGGATATTACTAATATATGAAGACATCCTCAAGGCTGTGCAGTGAGTAGATGCAAATCATTGAGGACCAGTTAGGGCTGGTAACAGATGCAAGTTTACATATCTCAGTAACTGAACACAAATACAGTGTCCCTAGATGCCCAAGGTCCAATCACACATATGCCTCCAGAGACTGAATTTCTTTTTTTAAATTTAAAGATATAGATGAAATATTGGAGGTTATTTGAAAATTTATACAATACCTAAGCTGCATTTTAATAATCTATTTCAAAGATATATTAGTGGTAATATAAACAAATATCTGATGGTCAAGGAATATACAATAGAGAAAGTACTATTAAACTTTCATCTCGTTCAAATAATTCATATGGATATAAAAATACTATAGCTTTGGGGTGGTGACACATATTAATCCCAGTACTTGAGAGGGATGTGGATCTCTGAGTTCGAGGCCAGCCTGGTGTGCAGAGTGAGATCCAGGATCACCAGAGCTATGTAGTGATGCCCAAATTAAAAAAAAAAAAAAAAGGACTATGTGCTCTCCCTGAGAAGAGTTTGTGTGTTTGGAGTAAACATTTTTAAATTAAAAGAAAAAATTATGAAAACCCATTTAATAAATTACATGTAAAATTTAGCAGACTTAGCCATGCTTCCTACAGCTAAAAGAGAGGAAGTACACAGAATGTGCACATATAACACTTTGATCCCAACAATATGTGTCACTTGGACTTCTGACTCCATCTGAAGAAGTCTCAATGTACTTTCATACCTACAGGCTTATATGGGCTGCACCCTTTTGTCAGTGTAGAATCCTCTATATTTTACGAAATTTTGTCATTTACTACTGTTTCATTAAATTCTTCAGCATAAAGGACTGACTAGTAATGACAGACTTGAATACTACAATAGAAAACACTGGTGCTCAATACACGTCTCTCCTATGTATTACAAACCATATTTTCACTGAAGACATCATCCTGATTCCAGAATGCAGACTGAATTGTAGAAGATCAGGACTTTAACCATTTCATCTAATTTTTGATAGGCGATTGCTCCAGTAATTTCTAATATTCTGAGTTGCCTCACAAGTTATGGTAAGTCTATACCAGAGATGCAGACTCAGAGGATTAGACAGTGTTCTCTAGATGTCACATGTGACACCTGGAATTGGATGCACAATACATTTCAATGAAATTAAACACAATAAGCAAGGAATTCCCCAGTGTACCAAGTAATACTGATCACAGTGTCACACTTAAATTCTCATTGTAGTCTTTGGGAGTAGAGAAGAAGCCAACATGATCATGTCATGTCCTGTCCGGAACCAACAGTTACCCATTCTGGGACAAGATAATTAATCAGTCCTGGTAGTAAAGGATTGTGCTTTGGAAACATGCCAAACAGCAGAAGATCATCAGATACAGGGAAAGCTGCAGAATTATCTTAGTAATAACACAGACTTTTGATCCCATTGTCCCTGGTTATATGAGGACAATTCATACTTGTCTCCAGCGGATGCATTTATTCTGTAAAGATCCTACATCTCTAAAGGCATTTTTGAGACTATTTTTTAAATTTGTATGGGACATGGCACTATTTGACACAATATTTAATTGTTAACAATAAATAAGAAAGCACATTATTTTCAGTGGAAGTACAGTAAACCATAGGCTTCTAAATTAATAACCCACTCTTTCACAGTTTTGAATAGGAAGAACTCTGTGTTCTAAGTACAATGTATTTAAGTTTAAAATTTTTTTAAAACAAAGAAGACAGTTCATCTGTACCATTTCAGTGAACCAAATTTTGCTTGAATTACTTAGTAATATTTTTTCCTGAAGAAGTTGAAGAAACATACCGGTGAGCAGAGCTAATGTACTCTCAAACTGTGTCATTCACAGTTCTACTATCATTAGAAAGCATATCTTTCACAACCAAAGGCTAAATGGAACACATTTACCTCAATGTTGATAATGCCAATCTTGGGGGTTTTTTTTTAAGCTTGTATTGCCATTTTCTAAAATTTATGAGCACAAACAGTCAACAAATGCTACCTGGCATAATTACATTAACCAAAAACACTGCTTCTCACTACATGATCATCCTATTTACTATTAATACAGCATTCTTAGTTTTTATTCACTGACAAGCAATGTATCTTGTTCATGGCAATAGCTTATGTGTTTATCCAGAGACAAACCTCAGTCTCTATCAAGTGAGTGTGTACATCATAAGAAAATATTGGAATCTCAAATTATTTTTTGAAGAAATATGTGATCATGAATTATGTCACATCTATGTCTCTGCTTTGCATTTGTTAGACTTGTTCATTATCAAGAGATAGCATCCGCCTTGACTTTCACACTCTTATCATACACTCTAGCAATTCTGGAGTCTTTCAACTTTTACCAATTGGAGGACAGACAGTAGTGTTGCAGTCTAGATTTGATCATGTTGATTTTTAGGGTACTAAACTTCAATCCCCTACCATAAATTAGTTTCTTCACAATCCCCCTCCCATGAATAGAATGAGAATGGCATGCATCAGTCTTAAGGCTGTATTAATAGTGTGGTTGGAATACCAACCTACCTTTCTACTGTATTGCTATTGACATTTTCCTGTCATACCTGTGCTTCTTTGAGGTCTCTGAATCTTACAACACAATTTTGCTTGCTCAAATGACAGGCCACAGAATCTGGAATGATCATCCTTCAGGATAATTTTTTATCATACATTTTTTATTTTGCATACCAACAAGATTTTCCCCTCCCTCCTCTCCTTCCATTTTCTACCTCCAACTCCCTTCTACCCCCAGCCACACCTCCTCCACCTCCATTCAGAAGAGCTTATTCAAATAAAAAAACAGCATGACTTATCAAATTTACGCAATACCAAGCTACTTCCCATTGCATCAAGGCTTAGAAAGGCATAACACCATGGGGAATGTTCCTAAGAGCTAGTTTATGAATCAGGGACTGGTCATGGTCCCAATGTTAGAGGCACAGTGAACAACCATGCTACACAACTTCATCTAGGTGCAAAGAACCTAGGTTAGTCCCATTCTGATTCCCTAGCTGTCTATCAGGACACTCTTAAGAGAAGAGAAATGCTGTCAGGCAGTGTGGCACATGCCTTTAATCCCAGCACTCGGGAGGCAGAGGCAGGCGGATCTCTGTCGGTTCGAGACCAGCCTGGTCTACAGAGCTAATTCCAGGATTCCAGGACAGGCTCCAAAGCCACAGAGAAACCCTGCCTCGAAAAAAAAAAAAAAAAAAAAAACTAGTTCCAGGACAGAAACCAAAGGAACAGAGAACAGAGAAACCTTTTCTTGAAACATTCCTCCCTTAAAAAGGAATGCTTTCAAAAGTCAACTAAAAACATTTCAGAGACGTTTTCTTTCTTGTTTTTTCATTTTTCTTTTGTTGCTTGGTTTTTGTTTTTTTTCCTTTTGATAAGTATATTTATTTGTTTAGTTTCATAGATAGGATTATAGGACAGTATGAACAGAAGTAAATTTCCGCATCCTCCCCGCCTCCCATTTCCCTCCCCCTCCACCCACTCCTATCCCCCTCTCTCTCCAGTCCAAAGAGCAGTCAGGGTTCCCTGCCCTGTGGGAAGTCCAAGGTCCTCTCCCCTCCACCCAGGTCTAGAAAGATGAGCATCCAAACAGGCTAGGCTCCCACAAAGCCAGTATATGCAGTAGAATCAAAACACAGTGCCATTATCCTTGGCTTCTCAGCAGCCCTCTTTGTCCACCATGTTCAGATAGTCCATTTTTATCCCATGCTTTTTCAGTCCCAGTCCAGCTGGCCTTGGTGAGCCCCCAATAGATCAGCCCCACTGTCTCAGTGGGTGGGTGGACCCCTCCTGATCCTGACTTCCTTGCTCATGTTCTCCCTCCTTCTACTCCTCATTTGGACTTTGGGAGCACAGTCCGGTGCTCCAATTTGGGTCTCTGTCTCTATCTCCAACAATTGCCATGTAAAGGTTCTATGGTGATATGCAAGATATTCATCAGTATGGCTATAGGATAGGGCCAATTCAGATTCCCTCTCTTCAGCTGCCAAAGGAACTAACTGGGGACATCTCCCTGGACACCTAGGAGCCCCACTATTGTCGAGTCTCTTGCCAACCCTAAGATGGCTCCCTTAATTAGGATATATACTTCCCTGCTCCCATATCTACCCCTCCTTTATCCCAACCATCCCATTCGCCCAAGATCCCCCCATCCTCCCCTTCTCACTTTTCTCTTGCCCCCATTCCACGCAACTCCCAAGTTCCCAATTTTTGCCCAGCAATCTTGTCTATTTCCAATTTCCAGGAGGATAACTATATGTTTTTCTTTGGGTTCACCTTTTTATTTAGCTTCTCTAGGATCGCGAATTACAGGCTCAATGTCCGTTATTTATGGCTAAAAACCAATTATGAGTGAGTACATCCCATGTTCATCTCTTTGGGTCTGGGTTACCTCACTCAGGATAGAGATTTCTATTTCCATTCATTTGCATAAAAAAATTCAAGATGTCATTGTTTTTAACCACTGAGTACTACTCTAATATGTATATATTCCACACTTTCTTCATCCATTCTTCCATTAAGGGCCTCTAGGTTGTATTCAGGCTCTGGCTATTATAAATAATGCTGCTATGAACATAGTTGAACAAAAACTTTTGTAATATGATAGGACATCTCTTGGGTATATTCAAAGAGTGGTATTGCTGAGTCCTAGGGTAGGTTGATCGTGAATTTCCTGAGAAACCTCCACACTGATTTCCGAAGTGGTTGCACAAGTTTGCATTCCCACCAGCAATGGATGAGTGTTCCCCTTACTCCACAACCTCTCCAACAAAGGCTATCATGGGTGTTTTTGATTTTAGCCATTCTAACAGGTATAAGATGGCATCTCAAAGTTATTTTGATTTGCATTTCCCTGATCGCTAAGGAGGTTGAGCATGGTTTTTTGGCCATTTGTACTTCTGTTGAGAATTCTCTGTTCAGTTCAGTGCCCCATTTTTAATTGGATTAATTAACATTTTAAAGTCTAGTTTCTTGAGTTCTTTATATATTTTGGAGATCAGACCTTTGTCTGTTGCAGGGTTGGTGAAGATCTTCTCCCAGTCAGTGGGTTGCCTTTTTGTTTTAGTGACAGTGTCCTTTGCTTTACAGAAGCTTCTCAGTTTCAGGAGGTCCCATTTATTCAATGTTGCCCTTAATGTCTGTGCTGCTGGGGTTATACCTAGGAAGCAATCGCCTGTGCCCATATGTCGTAGGGTATTTCCCACTTTCTCTTCTATCAGATTCAGTGTGTTCAGATTGATATTGAGGTCTTTGATCCATTTGGACTTGAGTTTTGTGCATGGTGATAGTATGGATGTATTTTATTCTTCTACAGGTTGACATCCAGTTATGACATCCCCATTTGTTGAGGATGCTTTCTTTCTTCCATTGTATATTTTAAGATCCTTTATCAAAAATCAGGTGTTCATAGGTTTGAGGGTTAAAATCTTGGTTTTCTATTCAATTCCATTGGTCGAATTCTCTGTTTTTATGCCAATATCAAGCTGTTTTCCATTACTGTAGCTCTGTAATAGAGTTTGAAGTCAGTGATGGTAATTCCTCCAGAAGATCCTTTATTGTATAAGATTGTTTTGGCTGTCCTGGGTTTTTTTGTTTTTCCATATAAAGTTGATTATTTTCCTCTCAAGTTCTGTGAAGAATTTTGAGGGGACCGTGATGGGGATTGCATTGAATCTATAAATTGCCTTTGGTAGAATTGCTGCTTTACTATGTTGATCCTCGCTATCCAAGAGCAAGGGAGTTCCTTCCATTTTCTGGTATCCTTTTCAATTTCTTTCTTCAAAGACTTAAAGTTCTTGTCAAATACATCCTTCACTTCCTTGGTTAGAGTTACCCCAAGATATTTTATGCTATTTGTGACTATTGTGAAAGGTGATGCTTCTCTGATTTTCCTCTCTGCATCCTTATCCTTAGTGTATAGGAGGGCAACTGATTTTTTGGAGTTGATCTTGTATCCTGCCATGTTACTAAAGGTGTTTAGCAGCTGTAGGAGTTCTTGGGTGGAGTTTTTGGAGTCGCTTATGTACACTATCATATCATCTGCAAATAACGACAGTTTAACTTCTTCCTTTCCAATTCGAATCCCATTGATCCCCTTATGTTGTCTTATTGTTATTGCTAGTACTTCAAGCACTACATTGAAGAGGTAAGGAGAGAGTGGACAGCCTTGTCATGTTCCTGATTTCAGTGGGATGGTTTTGAGTTTCTCTCCATTTAATTTGATGTTAGCTGTCGGCTTGGTGTAAATAGCTTTTATCATATTTAGGTATGACCCTTGTATCCCTAATGTCTCCAAGACCTTTATCATAAAGGGATGTTGAATTTTGTCAAATGCTTTTTCAGCATCTAATGAAATGATCATATGGTTTTTTCTTTCAGTTTATTTATATAATGGATTACATTGATAGATTGTGTATGTTCAACCTGCCCTTCATCTCTGTGATGAAGCCTACTTGAGAATAATGGATAATTTTTCTAATGTGTTCTTGGATTCGGTTTGCCAGTATTTTATTGAGCATTTTTGCATCGATGTTCATGAGTGAGATTGGCCTGTAATTCTCTTTCTTGGTTGGGTTTTGTGTGGTATTGGTATCAGGGTAACTGTAGCATCATAAAAGGAATTTGGCAATGACGCTTCTGTGAAGGCGTAAGTCACGAACAATGCCACACCAGTTAATAATTATGATTAATAGGGTGGTATTTATTTAAAGGGGAAAAAACTTACAGATCACCGTCTGCGCAACCAGGAAGGGAGTCTAGTTGCCGGCGGAGCAGGAAGTGAAGAGAGCGAATGGAGGGAAATAGTCACTTTTTAAAGGGGGAGAGACCACGCCCCAATAGGCTGGTATCTCAGCAGCTATTGGTTGGAGGAGCGGAAGGACCTCCCGCAACACCTCCCCCTTCTGTTTAAGTAAGAGAGTTCTAAACCTACTACGAAATTATATACAATAGTACAAATATCCTATTCTAACTAGCTTAGGTCTTGTATAATAAATAACTTGGCCAAGTCATGAGAGAAAAGTAACTACATTTATATAGTCTTCAACCCCATCGAAGATCTGAGAAGGGAAATAATGTTACCTGGGTAATTAGGAAGTTCAGTAAAACAACTTCCAAAACATGCAACAAATCACAGAGACAACTAGCTACCTGGGCAATCACCCAAAGTCACGTTTGCAGCGTTGAAGCAACCAACTTTGGCTAAGGCCTAACATAACTGACATACCATTTTCAAAGGCAGGCAACTTTTCAAAACTATCTTACCCTGTCTTGGCAGGATATGACAGTCCTGTTTTATCCATTGATGCACGCTCTGTATCTCTGTCAGTGGTTGAGGTATGGGCATTTCTTTGCCCCAAGGCCAGTTCTGCCAAAAAGAAAGGCTCCAGGTGGAGTGTCTTTGTTGCTCAACATTCTCTCGGGAATAGAGCAGTGTTGCCAGGAGCAATTGTGTCTCACTACCACAAAACTCTGAGTTAGATTAAAGGCCATTTTCTACAGCTCTTTGAAGAGGTTGAAGATTATCTATCTATACTGAGTATAATCTCTATATATCTAAAGAACCTGATTAGTCTAATTATAAATGACAAACTTAGATGACTATTAATCTATATAATTCTCAATATCTATCTAACTTAAAGACTAAGACAATAAACGACTGTGAAACAAATGAGGACAATGACCTCCAAATATAAACAATGTACAAATATACATTGCAATATGGTAAATATATATCAATACACAAACAATATATAAGTATCTTAATCAGAGGTAGAAATGTACATTGCAATATGGTAAATACATACAATATATATATCAATACAATATATGTCAATACATAAAAAATATTTTAAACAGAGGTAGAAACATGCATGCATACAATAGTCAATATAATTTAACTTTGTATCAATATACAAGAATCGATATCAATATATTTGTCTAAAAACAGTAACTCACAATTACAAATCTATTATCCCTCTTTTTTTTTAATATGATCCCTGAGCTTATAATTCCTCCCCCAACCCCCCAACCCCTAAATGATGTCCCTAAACCCAGGGGCAAACTTTACTGGGAGAGGGGACGTCGTCCTCTAGAAATTACTTCCAGCTGTCATGGGGGCAACGTTCTTTCTGGGGGATCCTGTGTAAGTAAAATGATGGTTAAATTTCAACATCAATGTCTTTTAAAATTGCAAATAGTCTTTGAGTATTTTGTGGAGGTCTGGCCAGAATGTTGTATAAGATGTGCACCATTTCAGCTAACCAAGTTGGAATCGTCTTGTGCAGCTGGTACCCAAAACAGGTCTTGTAGTAGCGCTATCAGTATCATGACGTCATATCAGTCAGGTAGAGTTGTTGTTGTGGGGCCCCATCTTCTTCCTGGAAACTTCAAATGTCACTTCAGGAAAGACTCATTGTTCATTGTAAAAAACTTAAAACATTAATCATATAGACATATATAGACATATATATATATATTCAATGAAAGGCATGATAGATATATTCAATGAAAGGTGTGATAGATGTGAAGAAAAGCAAAGATGTTTTCTAAACTCATATTTCTTTCTGTCCCATATCATGGCTCTTGACATGAGACAGAAACTCCAGAAACTCTGGGTTTTACTCTTACTAACAGGCTTGGAATTGGAGAGGGACTGAGCCAGAGTCCAACTTCAAAACCAGCTCTATAAATTTAGAAATATGGTTTATTATATTTTACTTACACAACTCATTCAGTTTTCTTGATATTTCCTATTGGGCAGGTATTTTTCCATCTGTCAGTATCCAAACATCCAGGGTCCCTTGAATTTTTCAAAGATGAGTGTTTTCCTGTGGAGATAAGAACAGAACCCTGCCCCCATTCTATATGTTTTTCTTACCACCTGTATGAATATCATCATTGTGGATGAGTTGTCATTTCTCCTTTCCAAGAGGTTTCTCTTCTTCAAATCGAAACTTTATTAATTTTGATGGTATCCATAATTTTTCTTTTCCTGTGGAAACAAGAGCAAAACCCCTTCCCCAACGTAGCACATCTCCTGGCTTCCATTGAGAGGTCAGCACATCTTTGAAATAAATCGGTTGATTTAGTTCAGCAGACTTTTCCATTATCCAATGTCTTTCTGCTGCTGTTGTTCCTTTCTCATTAGCGTTAAGAAAATTCAAGGTTAATAAAGCATTATGTAATCTATTTCTGGGGGTATTTTCAGTCCCTTTCTGTTTGTTCAGCATATCCTTTATAGTACGATTTGATCTTTCTATAACTGCCTGACCTGTAGGATTATTTGGTATACCTGTAATGTGTTTTATATTATAATAATCAAAAAAGCGTTTCATTTTCTTAGATATATATGATGGACCATTATCTGTCTTTATTTGTGCAGGTATACCCATGATGGCCATAACTTCCAATAAATGTGTGATTACTGAATCAGCCTTTTCTGAGCTCAGGGCAGTAGCCCATTGAAAACCTGAATACGTGTCTATGGTGTGATGTACATATTTTAATTTACCAAATTCCATAAAGTGGAACACATCCATCTGCCAGATTTCATTTCTCTTAGTACCCTTTGGGTTACTCCCTGCAGGCAATGGTGTTTAATTATAGAAAGAACAAGTAGGACATCTCTTTATAATGTCCTTAGCTTGTTGCCAAGTAATGGAAAATTCTTTCTTTAGGCCTTTACTATTGACATGATGCTTCTTATGAAATTCTGAGGCCTGCAACACACTTCCAATCAATAATTGATCAATCTCAGCGTTGCCTTGGGCTAGAGGACCAGGCAGACCTGTATGGGACTGGATGTGTGTTATGTACATCGGACAAAGCCTGTTCCTGATTATGTCTTGTACCTGGATAAACAATGAAGTCAACTCTGTGTCATCTGGTATAAATTCAGCAGTTTCAATATGCAAGATAACTCTTTCTGCATATTGTGAATCTGTAACTATATTAAGAGGTTCTTTAAAATCCCTTAGTACCATAAGAATGGCATATAATTCTGCCTTCTGGACAGAATTATAAGGGCTTTGTTCCACCTTACTCAATTCATCTGATTTGTAACCTGCTTTCCCTGATTTATTTGCATCAGTATAGAATGTACGAGCTCTAGTTATTGGAGCATCACGTACAATTCTAGGAAGAATCCAAGAAGTTCTTTTTATGAGGTTAAGTCTACCACTTTTGGGATAGTTGCTATTAATTTCTCCCAAAAAATTAGCACAAGCTCTTTGCCACGGTTCATTGTCTTCCCATAACTTTTTTATTTCTTCAGTAGTAAAAGGCCCTATAATTTCTGCTGGGTCTATACCTGCTAGTTGACGAAGTCTCAGCTTACCTTTTATAATTAATTCAGAGACTTTTTCCACATAAGTTTTTAATTTTTTACTTGGTTTATTAGGTATAAATATCCACTCTAAAATAATATCTTCCCTCTGCATTAGAATCCCTGTAGGAGAAATTCTGGAAGGCAATATGACTAGGATGCAGCTAAGATTTGGGTTCACCCTATCCACATGTGCCTCCTGTAATTTTTCCTCAATCATTGTCAGTTCCTTTTCTGCTTCTGGGACGCAAAGACAGGTGCATCTCTGAGAGTTCAAGGACAGCCTGGTCTACAGAGTTATTCCAGGACAAAGATACAGAGAATATAAAATAAAAGTAAAAATAAACAAAATAGAGGTTAAAATAAAGTCTCACAAAGATGGAAAATACACAGAAAATCTTGATACTGTATGCTATTATGCTCTCTTTGAATTGTTTTAATGGCGAGGAAGGAGCAACAGATGCTAAAAGATATTTGTTTATAAATGCTGCTGAACTAATCCAACATAGATATTATCAAAATGTCTTGACTTTGAAATTTGGATCTAAGGACATGATGCTTTGGAAAGGAGTTTCTTATTTTGTTTTCACAGAGGATGAGACCCTGTTTATTTCTTCTATTCCGATATGGTATTATGGACCACGCCCTCCTGAAGGGTTGCTGAGAACTCCTTCAGAAAATTCCTTCGCTCAACTGCCAACTGAGATGAAACTAGCACACAGGTTATACCATGAAAGACCTAATTAACGACGCCCCCATTAAGCAGGAAGCAGTTTGGAGAGAAATAACTGCGCCCATGTTCCCAAATATTGTTTATAAATGTTCTTTTTACATTTAAAGGGGGATATGATATAGGTATGAATAATTTGTATTAGTATAGATTTTGCTTTATTGATAGAGATTTAAGGTCAATTTTGTTATATGTATATGTATTTCTGATCTTGATTAAGGTATTGTGATTGTGTAGTTCACTTAAAAATGTAATGTATATAGGTTGTTAATAGATAATCATAATAGTCAAGTGTGTAATCATGTTAGTTAAGATTTCCTAGATGTACATAGATATATTTTAGATATATATCTAAAATAGGCATTCTTCATATCTTTCAAAGATTATACAATATGGCATTTTAAATGTTTTAATAATTTAGGGATTTTCATGACAATGAGACACTCTGCTCCTGGCAGCACCAATCTACTTCAAGAAGAAGATGGGCATCGAAGAGGATCCTTATGGAGTCTGATAGCCATTTGGGCAAGAAACTGCTCTTGCCTGGACTGTTGCATAAACTGGACACAGAGAACCCACAGAGAGAGGACTACTGAACTTGCCTAAAGGTGAGATGATCTTTCGGGGTTCCTGATTCATGAAAGAGTCTGTGAGACATTCTGCAGGACAAGCAGATAGTGAGTGCCTTTGAAATTTCCTGCTTTGTGGAAATGTCTGCTAGAAACTATGGGCCTGTAGGCCGAAGATGGATGCCCCAACGGTACAGAGGAACTTTGGGTGACTGTCCAGTCAGCAAGATGTCTATGTCATTTCTAGAGTTTAAAACTTGCTTTTTTCTTGTTTGCTTAGGTAATATTGTATCTTTCTGGAGTCTTTGATGGAGTTAAGAATAGTTAGTTATAGCTATACTTTTCCTTAGTTATGATAAAGATTATTGTAATTTTACTTGATAACTGTTTTGTTATATGTAATTTTGCTATGTTAAAGTTAAAGCCTTTCCTTTTTGTTTAAACAGAAAAAGGGGAAGTGATGTGGGAGTGTCATATATCAATCTGTTGATTTCATTGGTTAAGCAATAAAGAAACTGCTTGGCCCTCATAGGTTAAAACATAGGTGGGAGGAGTAAACAGACTAGCATACTGGGAGGAAGAGGAAGCGAGCTCAGACTCGACGACTCTGCGCTCTGGAGCAGAGACGCCATGCTGCTCTCTCCAGGGCAGACATGCAGCCAGCCACCAGGTCAGACATGATGAATCTTTCCCTGTAAGACCGGTGCTACAGTTTATTAGAGATGGGTTGATCGGGATATCAGAATTAGCCAGTAAGGGCTAAAGCTAATGGGCCAAGCAAGCAGTATTTAAATGAATACAGTTTGTGTGTTGTTATTTCGGGGCATAAGCGAGCAGGCGGCTGGGGTGCTGGGGACGCAGCCCCGGCCGCCCCTATTTCAACACTTCTGTTTCTATATTGTGAAATATATTAAGGAGTATAGATAGGTATTAGGTCTTCTTGGAAGTTCTGGTAGAATTCTGCATTGAAACCATCTGTACCTGGGCTTTTTTTGGTAGTAAGGTTTTTGATAACAGCTTCTAATTCTTCGTGACTAACAGGTCTATTAAGATTGTTCACCTTGTCCTGGTTTAACTTTAGTATACCATACTTATCTAAAAAAAGGTCCATTTCTTTTACATTTTCCAATTTTGTTTAAAACAGGCTTTTGAAGTATGATCTAATGATTCTCTGAATTTCCTCTGTGTCTATGGTTATGTCCGCCTTTTCATTTCTGATCTTGTTAATTTGCATATTCTCTCTCTGCCCCTTTGTTAGTTTGGATAGGGGTTTTTCAATCTTGTTGGTCTTCTTTAAGAATCAGATTTTTGTTTCATTGATTTTTTGGATTGTTTTCTGTATCTCTATTTTGTTGATTTCAGCCCTTAGTTTGATTATTTCCAGTCTTCTACTCCTCCTAGGTAAGTCTGCTTCTTTTCTTTCTAGAGCTTTCAGGTGTGCTGTTAAGTCTCCAATGTGTGCTTTTTTCTGTTTTCTTTAAATGGGCACTTAGTGCTATGAACTTTCCTCTTTGCACTGCTTTCATAGTGTCCCATAGGTTTGAGTATGTTGAGTCTTTATTTTCATTGAATTCAAGGAAGACTTTAATTTCTTTCTTTATTTCTTTCTTGATCCAGGTGTGGTTCAGTAGTTGACTGTTCAGTTTCCATGAGTTTGTAGGCTTTCTGGGGGTAGCATCATCGTTGAATTCTAACTTTAATCCATGCTGATCTGATAAGACACAGGTGGTTACTAATATTTTTTGTAACTGTAGAAGTTTGCATTGTTACCATGTATGTGGTCAATTTTTGAGAAGGTTACATGAGCTGCAGAGAAGAAGGTATATTCTTTCCTGTTTGGGTGGAATGTTCTATAGATGTCTGTTAAGTCCATTTGATTCATTACCTCCATTAATTCTCTTATTTCCCTGTTAGGTTTCTGTCTGATTGACCTGTCCATTGGTGAGAGAGGAGTGTTGAAGTCTCTTTCTATTAGTGTGTGTGGTTTGATGACTGCCTTGGGTTTTAGTAATGCTTCTTTTACATAGGTGGGTGCTTTTATATTAGGGGCATAGATATTCAGGATTGAGACTTCATCCTGATGAATTGTTCCTGTTATGAGTATAAAATGTCCCTCTCCATCTCTTCTGATAGATTTTAGTTTGAAGTCAACTTTGTTAGAAATTAGTATGGCCACACCTGTTTGTTTCTCTTTTTTATTTTATTTTATTTTTTTATTAAAGATTTCTGTCTCTTCCCCACCTCTGCCTCCCCTTTCCCTCCCTCTCCCCCAATCAAGTCCCCCTCCCTCGTAAGCCCAAAGAGCAGTCAGGGATCCCTGCCCTGTGGGAAGTCCAAGGACCACCCACCTCCATCCAGGTCTAGTAAGGTGATCATCCAAAGTGCCTAGACTCCCACAAAGCCAATAGGTGCAGTAGGATCAAAAACCCATTGCCATTATTCTTGAGGTCTTAGTAGTCCTCATTGTCCGCTATGTTCAGCGAGACCAGTTTTATCCCAGGCTTTTTCAGACCCAGGCCAGCTGGCCTTGGTGAGTTCCCGATAGAACATCCCCATTGTCTCAGTGTGTGGGTGCACCCCTCGTGGTCCTGAGTTCCTTGCTCATGCTCTCTCTCATTCTGCTCCTGATTTGGACCTTGAGATTTCAATCCGGTGCTCCAATGTGGGTCTGTCTCTGTCTCCTTTCATCGCCTGATGAAGGTTAATATTCAGGAGGATGCCTATATGTTTTTCTTTGGGTTCTGCTTCTTATTTAGCTTCTCTAAGAACCTGAGTTATTGGCTCACCTGTTTGTTTCTTAGGTCCATTTGCTTGATAAACCTTTTCCCAGCCCTTTACTCTGAGTAGATGTCTGTCTTTGTGGTTGAAGTGTGTTTCTTGTAAAGAGCAAAATGTTGGATCCTGTTTTTGTATTCAATCTCTTAGCCTGTGACATTTTATAGGTAAAATGAGTCTATTGATATTAAGTGCTATTAATGACCAGTGGTAGTTAACTCTGGTCATTTTTAGTTTTTGGTAGTAGAGCTTGTGGGTTTCCCTTCTTCGAGTTGTGCTGGTGAAGGGTCACTATATGTTTGAGATTTATGGGCATTGTTGGAGTCCTTGGTTTGTGATTTTCCTTCTATTACTTTCTGTAAGGCTGGATTTGTGGCTACGTATTGTTTAAATTTGTTTTTATCCTGGAAAATTTTGTTTTCTCCATTTATAGTGAATGAAAGCTTGGCTGGGTATAGTAATCTGGGCTTGCATCCATGTTCTCTTAGTTTCTGCAGTACATCTATCCAGGAACTTCTGGCTTTCATGGTTTCCATAGAGAAGTCAGGTGTAAGTCTGATAGGTTTACCTTTATAAGTAACTTGACCTTTTTCTTTTGAAGCTCTTAATATTCTTTATTTTGTATGTTTTGTGTTTTGATTATTATATGGTGAGGAGATGTGTTTTTTTTCATCCAGTCTATTCAGTGTTCTGTATGCTTCTTGAACCTTCACAGGAATATATCTCTTTAGGTTGGGAAAGTTTTCTCCTATAATTTTATTAAATATAGTTTCTGGACCATTGAGCTGTACTTCTTCTCCTTCTTCTACCCCAATTATTCTTAGGTTTGGTCTTTTTATTGTGCCCCAGATTTCCTGAATGTTTTGTGATGAGAATTTGTTAGATTTGGTGTTTTCTTTGATCAGTGCATTTATTTGCTCTATGGTATCTTCAGTGTCTGAGATTCTTTCTTCTATCTCTTGTATTCTGTTGGTAATATTTGTCTCTGTAGTTCTTGTTCATTTACCCAGATTTTCCATCTCCAGCATGCCCTCGGTTTATGTTTTCTTCATTACCTACATTTCATTTTTCAAGTCTTGGACCATTACCCTTACCTGTTTGATTGCTTTTTCTTGTTTCTCTTGTTTTTCTTGGGTATCTTTGAGAGACTTATTCATTTCCTCTACCTTTTTGTTTTTCATCTCTATTTCTTTTTTTTATTTTTTTTTTATTTTTTATTGAGAAAAAGAAAAAAGTTTCCGCCTCCCCCCAGCCTCCCATTTCCCTCCCCCTCCTCCCACCCTTCTTCCCCTCCCCCCCTCCTCTCACCCTCCCTCTCCAGTCCAAAGAGTAGTCAGGGTCCCCTTCCCTGTGGAAAGTCCAAGGTCCTCCCCCGTCCGTCCATGTCTAGGAAGGTGAACATCCATACTGGCTAGGCTCCCACAAAGCCCAAACTTGAAGTAGGATCAAAACCCAGGGCCATTGTCCTTGGCTTCTCATCAGCCCCCATTGTTCGCCATGTTCAGAGAGTCCTGTTTTATCCCATGCTTCTTCCGTCACAGTCCAGCTGGCCTTGGTGAGCTCCCAATAGATCAGCCACACTATCTCAGTGGTTGGGTGCAGCCCTCGTGGTCCTGACTTCCTTGCTCATGTTCTCCCTCCTTCCGCTCCTCATTGGGAACTTGGGAGCTCAGTCCGGTGCTTCTGTGTGGGTCTCTGTGACTATCTCCATCCATCACCTGATGAACGTTCTATGGTGATATGCAAGATAATCATCAGTATGGCTATAGGATAAAGTCATTTCAGGTTCCCTATCCTCAGCTGCCTAAGGAACTAACTGGGGACCTCGCCTTGGGCTCCTGGGAGCCACTCTAGGTTCAAGTCTCTTGCCAACCCTAAGGTGACTCCCTTAACTAAAAATTGTGCTTCCGTGCTCCCCTATACAACCTTCCTTTATCCCAATCCTCCTGTTTCCCCAAGTTTCCCTCATCCTCCCCTTCTCACTTTTCTCTCCCCTTCCCCCGATACTCCCATCCCCCCCCCCCAAGATCCCAAAATTTCTCCCCGGCAATTTTGTCTACTTCCCTTAGTCAAGAGAATAATTATATGTTTTTCCTTGGGTTCACCTTCTAATTTAGCTTCTTTAGGTTCACCAATTATATACTCCGTGACGATGATTTATGGCTAGAAACCAATTATGAGTGAGTACATTCCATGTTCATCTTTTTGGGTCTGGGATACCTCACTCAGGATAGTGCTTTCTATTTCCATCCATTTGCATGCAAAATTCGAGAAGTCATTGTTTTTTACCGCAGCGTAGTACTCTAATGTGTATATATTCCACACTTTCTTCATCCATTCTTCCATTGAAGGGCATCTAGGTTGTTTCCAGGTTCTGGCTATTACAAATAATACTGCTATGAACATAGTTGAACAAGTGCTTTTGTCATGTGATAGGGCATCTCTCGGGTATATTCCCAAGAGTGGTATGGCTGGGTCCAGGGATAGGTTGATCCCGAATTACCTGAGAAACCGAAACACTGATTTCCAAAGTGGTTGCACAAGATTGCATTCCCACCAGCAATGTATGAGGGTACCCCTTCCTCCACAGCCTCTGCAGCAAAGGATATCATTGGTGTTTTTGATTTTAGCCATTTTGACAGGAGGAAGATGATATCTCAAAGTTGTTTTGATTTGCATCTCCCTAATCACTAAGGAGGTTGAGCATGACCTTAAGTGTCTTTTGGCCATTTGAACTTCTTCTGTTGAGAATTCTCTGTTCAGTTCAGTGCCCCATTTTTTAATTGGGTTAATTAGCATTTTGAAGTCTAGTTTCTTGAGTTCTCTATAAAATTTGGAGATCAGGCCTTTGTCTGTTGCAGGGTTGGTGAAGATCTTCTCCCAGTCAGTAGGTTGTCTTTTTGTCTTAGTGACAGTGTCTTTGGCTTTACAGAAGCTTCTCAGTTTTAGTAGGTCCCATTTATTCAATGCTGCCCTTAATGTCTGTACTGCTGGGGTTATACATAGAAAGCGATCTCCTGTGCCCATTTGTTGTAAGGTGGTTCCCACTTTCTCTTCTACCAGGTTCAGTGTGTTCGGACTGATATTGAGGTCTTTGATCCATTTGGACTTGTGTTTTGTGCAAGGTGATAGATATGGGTCTATTTTCAATCTTCTACAGGTTGATATCCAGTTGTGCCAGCACCATTTGTTGAAGATGCTTTCTTTCCTCCATTGTATACTTTTAGCTCCTTTATCGAAAATGAGGTGATCATAGGTTTGTGGGTTAAAATTTGGGTCTTCTATGCGATTCCATTGATCGAC
>JABTXL010006406.1:166587-190477 GCA_025134845.1 Neodon shergylaensis
CACACTGAACCTGATAGAAGAGAAAGTGGGAAGCACCCTACAACAAATGGGCACAAGAGATTCTCTGATTTCTTTCTCAGCCCATTTATCATTTGTATATAGAAAGGCTAGTGATTTTTTTTTTTGCTTAATCTTGTATCCCACCACTTTACTAAATGTGTTTATCAGCTGTATGAGTTCCCTCAGAGAGTTTTCGGCATTGCTAATGTATAATATAAATTCATCTGCAAATAGTGATGCTTTGACTTCTTATTTTCCAATTTATATGCCCTTTATATCATTTAGTTGCCTTATTGCTCTATCTGATTTTCATTTAGCTTTGTTAAGCAGTATCTATCAGGAAATTTGTCTATTTCTTTTAGATTTTCCAGTCTTACAGAGTGCGTGTCTCTAAAATCTGGCTTAATTGTTCTTTGAATTGCCCAGTGTCTATTCTTATAGTCCTCTTTTTCTTATTGAATTTTATGATTTGGCTATTCTCTCTATGCCTTTTAGTTATTTTGGATAAGGGTTTATCTATTTTGTTGGTTTTCTCATTTAACCAACTCTTTAATTATTTGTATTTTTCTTGTTTCCATTTCATTGATTTTAGCCCTCACTCTGATTTTTTCCTAATATCTAGTCTTCTTCAGTGTGTTTGCTTCTTTTTGTTCTACAGATTTAAAGTTTGCTGTTAAGTTGTGCTTGTGAGATCACTCCAAATTTTTCATGAAGGCACTTTGTGCTATGAACTTTTCTCTTAGCATTGCTTTCATTGTGCCCCATAAGTTTGGTTATGTTGTACATTTATTGAATTCTAGGAAGTTTTTCACATGTTTCTTTATTTCATTCTTGACCCGGAAGTAACTCAGTAGAGACTTGTTTTGTTTCCATGAGTCCATAGGCTTTCTGTTGCTTCTCCTGTTGTTGAAGTCCACCTTTAATCCATAGTAGTTTGAAAAGTTACAGTAGGTTGTTTCAATTATTCACATCTGTTGAGACATGGTTTGTGACCAAGTATATGGTCTGATGCAGAGAAGGTTCTAAGACTTCCTGAGAAAAAGTTATATTCTCTTGTGTTTGTGTGAGTTGTTCTATGGTATGTATTAGGTCTATTTGAGTCATAACATATCTTATTCTTCTGTTATTTCTGTTATTCTCTTGTTTCTGTTATTCTTCTGGTTACTTTCTGTCTGTATGGCTTGACTTGCCCATTGTTAAGAGTGCAGACTTGAAGTCTCCCTCTATTTTGTGTAGGATTCTTTGTGTGATTTAAGCTTTAGTAATGTTTGTTTTAAAAATGTGGGTAGATGTTCAGAACTGAGACATAATCTTAGTGATATTTTTTTCTATTCATGAATAGGAAATGCCCTTCTCCATCTCTTTTGATTAATTTTGGTTGGCAGTCCATTTTGGTAGATATTAGGATGGCTACATGAGCTTGCTTCTTAGGTACATTTGATTGGAAAATCATTTTCTAACCCAATACTCTAATGTAATGTCTATATTTTGATATTGAGGTCTTTTATAAACACAAAAGAATGATTGGTTCTCTTTTTATATCCATCCTGATAGCCTGTGTTGTTTTATTGGCATATTCTATCCATTGAGATGGAGCAATGTTAATGACTAATGATTGATGATTCCTGTTGTTTTGATGCTAGTTTGTTGTAATAAGAGCAGCGGGGCTGCGTCCCCAGCACCACAGCCACCTGCTTAGCTTATGCCCCAAAATAACAACACACAAACTGTATTCATTTAAACACTGCTTGGCCCATTTCTATCTAGCCTCTTCTAGGCTAATTCTCTCATATCAATTTAGCCCATTTCTAATCATCTGTGTAACACCGCTAGGTGCGCTTACCGGGAAGATTCTAGCCTACGTCCATCCTGGGTCGGAGCTTCATCGAGTGTCTCCCTGAGAGCTGAGCTATGGCGTCTCTCCAGGAGAGCGGAGCATGGCTTCTCTGCTCCAGAGAGCAGAGCTTGTCGAGTCTGAGCTCACTTCCTCTTCCTCCCGACATTCTATTCTGTTTACTCCTCCCACCTATGTTTTAACCTATGAGGGCCATAAACTAGACACAGAGAACCCGCAGAGAGAGTACTACTGAACTTGCCTAAAGGTGAGATGATCTTTTGGGGTCCCTGATTCATGAAGGAGTCTGCAAGACATTCTGCAGGACACAACAGATAGTGACTGAACTGACTTTGAATTTTCCTGCTTCATGGAAATGTCTGCTGGATACCATGGGCCTGTAGGCTGAAGATGGATGCCCCAATGGTACAGAGAAACTTTGGGTGACTGTCCAGGCAGCGAGATATCTCTGTCATTTCTAGAGTTTGAAAGTTGCTTTTTTCTTGTTTGCTTAGGTAATATTGTATCTTTCTGGAGTCTTTGATGGAGTTAAAGAATAGTTAGTTATAGTTATAGTTTTCCTTAGTTATGATAAAGATTATTGTAATTTTTACTTGATAACTGTTTTGTTATATGTAATTTTGCTATGTTAAGTTAAAGCTTTCCTTTTTTTGTTTAAACGGAAAAAGGGGAAGTGATGTGGGAGTGTCATATATCAATCTGTTGATTTCATTGGTTAAGTAATAAAGGAACTGCTTGGCCCTCATAGGTTAAAACATAGGTGGGAGGAGTAAACAGAACAGAATGCTTGGAGGAAGAGGAAGTGAGCTCAGACTCGACAACTCTGGATGTAGCTCCTCTCAGAGCCAGATGCGCGATGAAGCTCCGACCCAGGATGGACGTAGGCTAGAATATTCCCAGTAAGCGCACCTTGGGGTGCTACATAGATTATTAGAAATGGGCTAGTCCAGGTGCGAGAGTTAGCCGAGAAGAGGCTAGATATAATGGGCCAAGCAGTATTTAAAAGAATACAGTGTCCGTGTAATTATTTCGGGGCATAACCTAGCCAGGTGGCCGGGGTGCTGGGGATGCAGCCCCACCACTCCTATTACTATGTGGGCTCTTATTTCGAAATGGCACAAAAGCCATTACCCCGGTCCGAGCTGATCACGTAGCTCTGCAGGCAAGCTGTCTGTGCCCTTAACAAAAGCCAGGATGTCTTGCTCCTAGCTTCTTTTGTTAAAGTGTGGATTACCTGAGAAGTGGTGTTGGCTGAAACTGGCCAGGATGTTTGGAGCTTCTTTCCTTTTGTAATTTGGAGGATGTCTTATAGAGATGCTAATTCAGGGCCTAACTGACTGCCTGATGCGGATGTGATCTAAGCCCAGGCACCTGGTTGCCTAGGCAACAGCCTTTGTGAGTACCCGCTCATTTGGTGTGGGTATGTAAGATGTTTGGAGAATAAATGGAGAAATTGACCTTTTCCATGATGACGGTGTAAGCTGTGTCAGTTCTTTTTCTCGCGACTCCATTTCAGCAGTTTAGGGAATTAGAGAATTTGTGTTGGACCCACATGGGCTCCGACATTACTACACTCATATATCCTCAGGCTCCACTCTACTGATCATGAGTGTGAAATCTGTCCCTGACCCACTACTGCTAAACGGATTCCAGAAAATTGGTTAGAAACCGTGTATATCAGGAGTTGTGGAGAATGGCCAGACTTCTGAATGTGCCATTCCAAATAGGTGGTTCCACTACTTTTTATGAGGCTATGACTGACTAGACCTGCAAGAGATGGAGACTTGATTTCCAAGACTGGCAGGAATGCAGATTGGAGTTAGGGTCATCACAATATTACATATGGAAGCTGAAATAAAGAAAGAGAAGTTCAAAGTTAAAGGCACACTTCATGAACAATCCTTATATACTCTTTCTTGATATTTACTTCAACCGAGTTGTCTATTACTACATACAATAATTTATATGCTAAAATTCCCTTATTAACAAACAAAGTGGAGTGAAAATCCTAAACAGGGTCAAGGCATGAATCATACCAACCCATTCTACCTGTAATAATCTTCATTAAAGAACAAGATCTCTCCTATATGAAACCTCCCTCTAATAGATGTATACCTCACAGACTCCATCGTGTATGATAAGACCCCTCTCTCTTCTCATACATGAATAGATTGTATATGATCAGCAGCAGGACCCAAGAGTGATCTCTCTATACATTCTCCTTTGTAAACAAAATGGTCGCATGTCTATTGCTTCAGATGACAAAAGGTGCTACACTAGTCCCTGGAACTAAAGATAAAGATAGCTGGGAGTCACCATGTAGGTGCTGAGAATCAAGCCTATACCCCCTTTAAAAGAATCAGCTACACTTTACTGTATGGAGAGGCCACTTGTTAGTTCCCTGCTACTCAGACCCAAATTAATCACACAGAAACTATATTATTTGCAATACTGTTTGACCAATAGCTTAAGCATATTTCTAGCTAACCCTTATATCCTAAATTGACCCATCTTCATTAATCTGTGCATCACCATGAGGTCATGGCATACTGGCAAAGTTTCTAAGGGCTCTAGGCTCCATCAGAGGCATATGGTTCCTGTGGTGACAACATGGCTTCCCCTTGACTTTGTCTACTATATCTCCACATCTGTGTTCTGATTTCCCACTTGGCTTTACTCTGTTAAGCCATTTTCTGAAAGCAGCTTTATTCATTAACCAATCCGTCTCTCTCTGTCTGCTCATGTTCATATAGATGCACTACTGTACCCAACTTTTCTCACTCATTGTACTAATGGAACCATCTTCCTATACCCCCAAGCATAGGTTCTTATGAAAGAAGTAAGAGATTTATGCTCAGTTGCTACTTACGAAGATCTGTGTGACTGTCGAGTGCTCTAAGTTTTTATAAAGATTAGCAAATGTAAATGTGCCTGATTTTAATAACTAATTTGTTCATAAGTCTGTATGTGTGTGTGTGAAAATAATTGCTACTTATGCACAAGCTTCCCTGCCAGGAAATAAATGTTTTATAAAACAAAACAAAAAAATAAAAGAAAAAAACCCACATATAAAGAAGGACTTCCAACACCACTTTACCACTGGGCTTTCTGTCCAGCTCCATTAACCACTTTTTTTTAATTTTAAAGTGTCTACATTTAATAACAGAGTTATCAGATTAACACAAGAAATTTTTTTATTATTTTCTTCTGTGTGAACTCCTTGAAGATTTGCATTAAAAAATTTCATTAACTACCATTTAAATGCAAATGACCATTATTAATTTTTACCCAGATAAAAATCACATTTAAAAATGGTTTACAGTAAGCAAATAAATTTAAAAATTGTTAGAAATGAAAAACGTAAAGCTTATATGCAATCTCTCTTTCAATTTAATAATTAAAAACACCAGACCACTTTTAAAGAAATGCCTTCCCCGATTGGCACATACAGTCAATGTACTGCAATTCATATTGCTAATAGAGTATCTAAAGTTGATAAACTTACTTTAGAATTCAGGTAGAAAGTCAAGGGACAACGTAGGTAGGAAAACAGAAGCCTAGAAAAGTATATTATATTGATTGTTCTTTCTTGTATTAAACTATAGTAATTAAGTCTGTGTGTGCTTTTGGTGCACAGATAAACAAGTAGATGGATAGAACCCCATAGAGACAGGAAATAGATCTTACCCAAACACAATATTTAAAAACAACAGAATGGAATATAGAACTCTATAGTTTCCTATGTCATGCTATTGATTCATCATTAACACCACTTCTGGGAGCCTGTTTCAGACAATTTTCTTTCTCTGATTTCATATAAACAGATCTATATTCCACATCATACAGTGATTAAAAGTTATATGAATGTTGTTCCACATTGTTTATACTTGTAAGCAGAACACTTGACCTAGGAGCCATTAGAATTCTAAGTGAAGTACTTCAGACATTTTAGAGCATTAATAGCTCACTAATAGTATTTCAAAATACATCAGAGAATCATGATTAAACAGCCTTCTCTTTATCTGATACATAGGGTCTAGTTTTTGTGAGAAAACCAGGAAACTTTTCTGCTGTCAGCTTCTCTCAGTAATATTTCCTTGCCATTTAAATACTGGTGATTAGAAACTTATTTTCTGAGTTTAAGTAATGTGTGATGCAATGTCCACAGAAGCTTTCACTGTCCTGGAAGGATTTCAAAGGAAGTTTCCTTGCTTCATCCTTCAGTAAATCTTAAATGTAAATTCACGAGTCTGCTTTTGAGCATCCCTTTGCCCCATTGATTTTAATGAAATTTCTAGACCATAATATACAGGAAGTGAATAGGTTGTTTGTGTGGCTGTGTGTTTCTTGTGTATTTTTTTATTATGGTTTTGTTTGTTATTCCCATATTTGTTTTCCAAATAGAGAATAAAAGGTCATGGAATCTGATTGGTGGGGATCATTTGGAAAGACTTAGGGAAGGGAAACATTACAGAATACATTGTATAAATTTTTTTCAATAAAAATAAATATCAAACAAAAAAAAAGAAGCTTTCACTGTTCTGTATGAGTTCCAACTATTGATTCACCATAGACTCCTCACAGGGAATGAATGACCTCTGTTAAGTCAGAAAATTCATCAAAACTCTTAACTGCTGGAGATGAAGAGAAAGAAAGGTAGTAATGGTAAAGAGAGGACTTTTTTTTAGGACATTTTTACCTCTCTTTAGTTCTACAGAATTACAACAGATTAGTTTAACAAAAATAAATGTCTCTCTGTAAGCTTTGCTAAAATTCTGGTGACAAATGAGAAATAGTTTCAATGAGTGACTCACGAGGAGGAGCAGCTGGGAAAGCCCAGCCTTTCACTTCTGCTTCCATTGGGGTTTATGTAATGACTTGAATCACTGTGGGAGGATACTCCTTATACTGTTGACAGTAATAGGTTGCAATGTCTTCAGGCTCCAGACTGCTGATGGTGAGAGTAAAATCTGTCCCCGATCCACTGCCACTGAACCTCGATGGGACCCCATCTGCTAAGCTGTTTGCCCAGTAGATCAGGAGCTTAGGAGCTTTCCCTGGTTTCTGCTGGTACCAGGATAAATAATCACTAATACCCTTACTGGCATGACAAGTGATGGTGACTCTGTCTCTCAGAGATGCAGACAGGGAAGATGGAGACTGGGTCATCAGGATGTCACATCTGCCACCTACAAAAGTATATATGATAAATATCCACATAGTATGATAAAAATGTACCCCCCACAAATTCCAATCAACACTAATCTCAGTGTAACAGTGAAGTTCGTATTATGCTCCTTTTTTTACCTGGAAACCAGAGCAACAGGAGCCCAAGGAGCAGAGCAGGGGTCCTCATGTCCATGATTATTCCTTACTGCAATGACAAGTGTACAGAACGGGACTAGTATATGAAGAAGTCTTCAAAACTGTGCAGTGAGTGCATGCAAATCACTGGGAACCAGTTAGGGCTGGGTACAGCTGCAAGGTTACTTATCTCAGTAACTGAGCACAAACACAGTGTCCCTAGATGCCCAAGGACACACTACACATATGCCTCCAGAGACTTCATTTCATTTTTAAAGATTTAAAATTATAAAGAAAAATTTGTGGGTTATTTGAAAATTTCTACAATACCTAAGCTTTATTTTAATAATATATTTCAAAGATATATTAGTGATAGTATAAACAAATACCAGATGGTCAAGGAAAGAAAAATACAATAGAGAAGGTACTATAAAACCTTCAACTCTTTCAAATAATTCTTATGAAGTATAAAAAAAAAAAACTGGCTGGTTGGTGGTGGCACTTGACTTGTATCCCAGAACATGAGAATCTCTTAGTTCAAAACCAGCCTGCTGTGCAGAGTGAATTCCACCACAACCAGAGCTATGTAGTGACATCCCATCACAAATAAGATAATTTTTTAAAAAAATGACTATATGCTCTCTCTGAGAAGTATTTGTGTATTTGTAGTAATTGTTTTTTTAAATTAAAAGATTAATTTATATAAACCCACTTAATAAATTACATGTAAAATTTAGCAGAATTCGCCATACTTTCTACATCCCAAAGAGAGGAAGTACACATATGACTCTTGGATTGCAACAACACATGTTAATTGAACTTCTGACTCTATCTAAAGAAGACTTGAGGTACTTTCATACCTACAGACATATATGGGCTGCACCCTTTCATCAGTGCAGGATCCTCCATATTTGGCCCCTTTTGTGTCATTTACTGCTGTTTTTTTGAATTCCTCAGCATGAAGGACTGACTAGTAATGACAGACTTGAACAATACAACAGAAAATACTGCTACTCAATACATTTCTCTTCTATGTATCGCAAACCATATTTTCACTGTTAAGTCTTAAGCAGTGACTGAAGACATCATCCTGATTCAGGGACAGGCTTTCTGCATGTATGTGTCAGTTTCTGAACTACAGATGGCACTATAGTTGATCAGGAGTTTAACCTTTTCACCTAGCTTTTGCTATGTGATAGTTCCAATAATTTCTAATATTATGACTTGCCTTGCAAGTTGTGATGACTCTGTGTTTCCGAGTTGCAGACACAGGATGAGATGGTGGGACACATGCCAAACAGTAGATGATCATCAGATATAGAGCATGCTTCAGAATTATCTCAGTAATTACATAGGCTTTTGATGCCAATAAACCCTGGATATGAGGACAATTCATACTTGTCTTCAGAGACTGAATCTCTTCTATAAAAATGCTACACCACTAAACACATTTTTGAGATTATTTTCTAATTTGTAGGGGACATGGCACTATTTGATACAATATTTAATTATTAACAATAAATAAGGAAGCATATTATTTTCAGTGGAAGTACAGTAAAACACAGGCTTCTGGATTATTAACCCACTCTTTCACAATTCTGAGTGGAAAAATTTTATGTTCTTAGGGCAATGTATTTTTAAGTTTAAAGAGTTTGTTTTCCTAAAATAAAGAAGACAGTTCATTTGTACCATTTTATTGAACTCAAATTTTGTATGGATAGCTTTAGTAATGGTTATTCCAGAAAAAGTTGAGAAAACATACTTCTTGAGCAGAGAAAATGAGATGTGCTCTCAAACTGTGTTACTCACAGTTCCACTGTCATTTGAAAGTTTATCTTTCATAACCAGAGACTAAATGGAACACATTTTCCCCATGTTGGTAATGCCAATCTTGGGCTGTTTTCCACACTTGAGCTATTTCCCACAATTGATGAGCACAAATGGTCATCAAGTGCTACCTGGCATAATTGCTTTAACCAAAAACACTGATTCTCACTACATGACCATGTTATTCACTATAAATGCAGCATTCTTAGTTTTTATGTGACTGGCAACTTACCCTGACCATGATTACAGCTTCTGTTTTTATCCAGAGACAAACCTCAGTCTCTATCAAGTAAGTACAGACATCATAAGAAAATAATGGAATCTCAAATTATTTGAAGAAGTATGTGATTATAAATTATGTCACATCTATGTCCTTGCTGTGCATTTGCTAGACTTGTTTATTATCAAGAGAAGTAGCATCGGTCTGGACTTTCAAACCCTTGTCATAGACACTAGTGTATCTGGAGTCTTTCATCTTTTATCTATTGGAAGACAGACAGTGGTCTTGCAGTCTAGATTTGATCATGCTAATTTTGAGGGTCCTGGACTTCAAACTATGAACTAGAAAAACCCTTACCACGAATAAGTTTCTTCAAAATTCCCCTCCCGCAAATAGATTGAAAATAGTATGCACCAGTTTTAAAACTGTATTAAGAGTGTGTGTGGTATACCATCGTTTTTTTCTGCTGCTGACATATTTCTATCATTACTGTGCTTCTCTGAGGTCTCTTAATTTTACAAAGCAGTTTTTTGCGGCTCATATGACAGCCCATAGAATCTGCAATGATCATCCTTCAGGACACTTTTTTCGATATATATTTTATTTATTTTACATACCAGCCACAGTTTCCCCTACCTCCTCCCCTCCCATTCCCTCCTTTCAACTTCCATCTATCCCCCCCACAGCCACTTCTCCTCCATCTCCATTCTGAAGTGGCAATGTCTTCCATGGGAATCAAAAAGTATGCATTATCAATCTGAGGCAGGATCAAGCTAATCTCCCCTGCATCAAGGCTGAACAAGGCATCACACCATAGGGAATATGATCCAAAGGTCTAGTTCATTAATCAGGGACAGATCCTGATTCCAATGCTGGGGGCATCATGAAAGATGAAGCTACACAACTGTCACCTAGATGGAGAGGACATAGGTCAGTCCCATTCTGGCTTTCTAGCTATCCATAAGGACACTCTTAGTAGAAGAGGAATGCTTCCACAAGCCAACTAAAAACATTCCAGATTCATTTTCCTACTGGTGATCAATGCCTGCCTGAGCTTTTGGAGGATTTTAAGTGTTTGATTATACACATACTTTCTCGATTTGCAAAGTTGCAGGGAACCTTGACTAAAAGCAAGATGATAGTAAAGATAAGGAGGTGATAAGGTAAAGAATGATAAAGGTCAGAATTGGAGGTACAATCTTCAAGGGCTTAAATTATCATTTAGAGCTTCTTTTTATGGGACTCAAACCAAGCAACTGGGTTGCTAAGGGTGTTGCTTTTGTGGATCATGGTTTAATTTTATTCTATTTTGTTTTTTTTTTTTAGGAAGATAAACCTACCACCACATTGTTGTGAAGTGGAAGATCTTTTAGATACTACAGTATATTTTTATATTTCATTATTTTTTCCACCCCAATAACAGTTTCCCCTCCTCCTACCTCTCTACAAAGTCCCACCTTTTCTACAGACCAGCTCTTGTCTCCCCTATTTTATTCAGAAAAGTAAAGGCCTCCTCTTATAGATGTCAAAAGAACATGGCACATGAAGTTGTAGTAAAACTAAACAACTCACATTGCATCAGTGCTGAGAAAGGTAACACAGAATGAGAAATAGGGTGCCAAAAAACAAGAAAAGTTTCAGAGACAACCTGTGCCCATACTAATGAGGAGTCTCACAAGAAGACATAGCTGCACAACTGCCATATTATGCAAAGTGTCTTCCCAGTTTCTGTTCCTCATGCCCTCTTCTGCCCCTGCCTCTCATGTACTTTTCCCCTACTTTTCTCTTTAGATACAAAGGGACCTACCATGGTTATCAGTCAGCCATGGTATATTAAGTTGCAGTGAGACTAAGGGCATCCTCTTCTATTAATGCTGGATGAGGCAATACAGTAGGAGGGAAAAGTCCTCAAATCAAGCAACACAGACAGACAAACCCTGCTCTCAGTCTTAGGGGTCTCATGGGAAAACCAAGTTAAACAACTGTAACAAAGTTGCACTTTTCTTAGTAGCTAAGAAATGCCAACTATCTCTCCAGGGAAAGCTCTGCGGGAGACTGTTGCAAGAACAAACTAAGAAGGACAAAATACATTGTCCCATTAAGGCCTTGTCCCTTCTTCTCTGTTCTCCTTGTTCATTTCTACTGTTTTTATCTGTCATCCAAAATATCAGCAGGAACAATTCTGGATGCCACATCTTAATATTTGGATTGAGGAGTCACTCACTGGCAGTCAAGGAGATTTATAGCTGATCCTATCAAGATTTGTATGGTTGGACCTCCTTGCAGAAAAAAAATGATGTATGTTCAGATGTATGTAGCTGCTTTAGAAGAGTCAAGCATTGAATAAGAATCATCTTTCTGAGGAAGACAATGTAAAATGTATTCTCCTCTTCAGCACTGAACAAAGAGGAGATCAGAATAAAGTTCTTGATTAGTGATGGGCTCGCTGGGTGCACCAGGCAATGGCTTTCTAAGGGTCAGTGATCAATGTATTAGAAAATCTTTGGAAAAGATTAGAAAATCAACTTGGACAGCTCTTTCACCTTAGAAATACAACGCAATACATCCTCTCATATTCATATTTAATAGATGTTTTCCAGTAAGAGCATTAACTTGAGCTTAAGAAGATTCCTGATAATAGGTTCTTCCAAGATAGCCACTCAGGGATATAATCAATAAACTTTCAAATCATTATTCTATGAAACATAGTAAATTTATCTCTGTAACAGCATTCAGGTCCAAAGATGACTAGGTAGTATAAAATTTGACAAGAGGGATCAAAAAGAATTTAACATGATTTTGCTAAATTTTCAGGCATGAAAATATTATCTTTGAGAATATTTTGTCCAATATGACATGTGTACTTTCTTTTTTCCACCTTCCCAATAATCTCTTTCAAGAAAATTATGATGTTTGATTCTAGTGGTTAATATACAGAAAAATGTAATGTTTGATTCTAGTGGCTAATATACAGATGTTCTACCACTCTTTTGCATACTGACTGGTGCCCTAGAGGGACACTGAGATGGAAAATCTCACATGGAAAATAATATAACTTAAAAGGATGCTGTTTTTAAGGTACTGACACCAAGCACATCCTGGTCCCCACTCTCCTCTTTGCATGGGAATCAGAGAGGTTAGCTGTAGGTTCTTGTTGTAAATCTCCCGAAATCCTTAAAATGTATACAGCAGATCCCACTTCTCTTATGTGAGCTCTGATTGCCTGGTGCTACACAGATTACTAAATATGGGTTAAAGCAAGATGTGAGAATTAGTCAATAAGAGGCTGAAATTAATGGCCCAGGCAGTGTTTAAATGAATACAATTTGTGTGTTGTTATTTCAGGTCTAAAGCTAACCATGCGGGAGCCAGGCAGGATGAAAAGCAGGCCTGCCCACAGCTCTTTCTACAGCCCTTGAGGTGTAGTCAAGGCAGGTGCTGCTGGAGCTCCTTCCGCTTCTTCAGCCAATAGCCTCTGAGATAAAAGGGGCATGGTCTGTAAGTTTTTCCCCCTCAAATAAATAACACTTTGAATCCAAACTGGTGTGGGATTGTTTCGCGCATTACGCAGGCACTCATGCTCCATGTTCCTCAGCTGCATAAAATAACCTGGAGTTCTTCAGCACCTCTCATACAGGTAGGTAAGTAACATATTTGGCATCTGGGGATACCACAAGCAACACTGTTTTTCTAAGGGCCTGAATCACTGTGGGAGAAAAATGTGAACCTTGGAAGCGGTAATATACTCCTATATCCTCAGGCTCCACTCTGCTGATCATGAGTGTGAAATCTGCCCCTGACCCACTGCCACTAAACAAACTCCAAAAAATTGGTTAGAAGTCTTGTATATCAGGAGTTGTAGAGACTGGCCTGGCTTCTGAAGGTGTAATTTCAAATTCATGGTTCCACTACTTTGTACAAGGCTCTGACTAGACATGCAAAAGATGGAGGCTTGATCTCCAAGGATGACTGGAAGAGCAGTTTGTTCATCACATCACCTCTGGAAGCTGAAATAAAGACAGAGAAGTACAAATTCAAGCACACACTTGATGAACAATCTTTATGTGCGCTTTCTCATATTTACTTCAAACAAGACATTAATTTTTGCATACACTATCGTATTCACTAAAATCCCTTTATTAAGAAACCAATTAAACTTAGGTGCTGAGGAGATCCATCTGGACGGGTGAGTGTGTGCTATCCAGGGGCAGTCTGTCCCGGAAGAGAGCACAAACCCCCCCTCCCAGCTCCTTCTGCAGGGCTGTCTTTCTTACTCACGACCCAGCCCCCCAGCACCCTCCCCTCAACCCTGCCCTGCTGTAAGCTAGGACCAGTACTCAAGAACAGTTTTAAGCTCCTACACTAGGCTACCCACGCAGAGCGGTGAGTGCCTGCCTGCCAGCAGGCCTCAAGGTCCCCAGTAAGGGAGCCCGGGCACTTCCAGCTTGTGCTCCAGGGTCTCCTGTGCTCTCCTGGACTCTGCCCTGCCTGCCACGTTCTTCCTTTTGGGCTATCAGGTGGCCCTGTTTAGGTGCTGAGGAGTTCCATCTGGACCGGTGAGTGTGTGCTATCCAGGGGCAGTTTGTCCCGGAAGAGAGCACAAACCCCCCTCTCCCAGCTCCTTCTGCAGGGCTGTCTTTCTTACACACGAACCCCGTCCCCCAAGCCTGCTTGGTCTGCAAGGTCCTTTGATCAGGAACAGTTTTCTGCTCCTACACTAAGGCTACCCACTCAGAGCTGTGAGTGCCTACATACCAAGCAGGCCTCAAGGACTCCCGAAAGGGAGCACACGCACCTTCAGCTTGTGAGGCAGGGTCTCCTGTGTTCTACCCATCCACGCCCTACCCCCCAAGTTCCCCCTTTTGTCCGCGGGTCATTGGACTACCAGGCATCCATGTTTTGGTGCTGAGGAGTTCCATCTGGACGGGACGCTTCCTGCTTCTACACAGAAGAGATACACCCAGAGAGTAAGTCACAGCAAAGACTGGACCAAGACACCAGGCCTCTCCTGGCTCCATTTGAAGGAAGAGATGGGAAGGCGCCAATACAAGAATTCCTCCAACAACTCGAAAGACAACATGACATCACCAGAATCCAGAGATCCCGAAATAAGAAGAATTGTACACCCTACTTCAGAGGAATTAGAAGAAATTGACTCAAAAGTGAATTATATGAAAATAATAGAAGACCTTAAACAGGAGGTGAAAAACTGCCATAAACAATTAGAAATTACAAACAAAAAGGTAGAGGAAATGAATAAATCGCTCAAAAATACCCAAGAAAACCAAGAGAAACAAGAAAAAGCAATCAAACAGGTAAGGGAAGCGGTTCAAGACTTGAAGAATGAAATGGAAGTAATGAAGGAAAAACAAACCGAGGGAAGGATGGAGATGGAAAATTTGGGTAAATGAACAGGAACTACAGAGACGAGTACTACCAACAGATTACAAGAGATAGAAGAAAGAATGTCAGACACTGAAGATACCATAGAGAAAATAAACACACTGATCAAAGAAAACAGCAAAATCAACAAATTGTCATCACAAAACATTCAGGAAATCTGGGACACAATAAAAAGACCAAACCTAAGAATAATTGGGATAGAAGAAGGAGAAGAAGTACAGCTCAACAGTCCAGAAAATATATTTAATAAAATTATAGAAGAAAACTTTCTCAACCTAAAGAAAGATATTCCTTTGAAGGTTCAAGAAACATACAGAACACCGAATAGACTGGACCAAAAAAAAAAACATCTCCTCGCCATATAATAATCAAAACACAAAACATACAGAATAAAGAAAGAACATTAAGAGCTGCAAAGGAAAAAGGCCAAGTTACTTATAATGGTAAACCTATCAGACATACACCGGACTTCTCTATGGAAACCATGGAAGCCAGAAGGTCCTGGATAGATGTATTACAAAAGCTAAGAGACCATGGATGCAAGGCCAGACTACTATACCCAGCCAAGCTTTCGTTCACTATAAATGGAGAAAACAAAATTTTCCAGGATAAAAACAAATTTAAACAATACGTAGCCACAAATCCAGCCTTACAGAAAGTAATAGATAGAAAATCACAAACCAAGAAGTCCAACAATGACCACAATAACTTAAACATCTAGAGACGCTTCACCAGCACAACTCAAAGAAGGGAAACACATAAACTCTACCACTAAAAAAGTGACTGGAGTTAACAACCACTGGTCATTAATATCACTTAATGACAATGGACTCAACTCACCTATAAAAAGGCACAGGCTAAGAGATTGGATATGAAAACAGGATCCAACATTCTGCTGTTTACAAGAAACACACCTCAACCACAAAGACAGGCACCTACTTAGAGTAAAGGGATGGGAAAAGGTTTATCAAGCAAATGGACCTAAGAAACAAACAGGTGTGGCCATACAAATTTCTAACAAAGTTGACTTCAAACTTAAATCAATCAGAAAAGATCGAGAGGGACATTTTATACTCATAACAGGAACAATTCATCAGGATGAAGTCTCAATCCTGAATATCTATGCCCCTAATATAAAAGCACCCATGTACGTAAAAGAAACATTACTAAAACTCAAGGCTGCCATCAAACCGCACACACTAATAGTAGGAGACATCAACACTCCTCTGTCACCAATGGACAGGTCAATCAGACAGAAACCAAACAGAGAAATAAGAGAATTAATGGAGGTAATGAATCAAATGGACTTAACAGACATCTATAGAACATTCCACCCAAATAGGAAAGAATATACCTTCTTCTCTGCAGCTCATGGAACCTTCTCAAAAATTGACCACATACTCGGTAACAAAGCAAACTTCCACAGTTACAAGAAAATATTCGTAACCTCCTGTGTCTTATCAGATCACCATGGATTAAAGTTAGAATTCAACAACAATGCTACCCTCAGAAAGCCTACAAACTCACGGAAACTGAACAGTCAACTACTGAACCACACCTGGATCAAGGAAAAAATTAAGAAAGAAATTAAAGTCTTCCTTGAATTCAATGAAAATAAAGAAACAACCTACTCAAACTTATGGGACACTATGAAAGCAGTCCTAAGAGGAAAGTTCATAGCACTAAGTGCCCCCTTAAAGAAAACAGAGAAAGCACACATCGGAGACTTAACAGCCCACCTGAAAGCTCTAGAAAAAAAGAAGCAGACTCACCTAGGAGGAGTAGAACACTGGAAATAATCAAACTGAGGGCAGAAATCAACAAAATAGAAACACATAAAACAATCCAAAGAATCAATGAAACAAAAAGCTGGTTCCTGGAGAATATCAACAAGATTGATAAACCCCTATCCAAACTAATCAAACGGCAGAGAGAGAATATGCAAATTAATAAGATCAGAAATGAAAAGGGGGACATAACCACAGACACAGAGGAAATTCAGAGAATCATTAGATCTTACTACAAAAGCCTGTATGCCACAAAACTGGAAAATGTAAAAGAAATGGACACTTTTTTAGATAAATACCATATACCAAAGTTGAACCAGGACCAAGTGAACAATCTAAATAGACCAGTCAGTCACGAAGAATTAGAAGCGGTTATCAAAAACCTCCCTACCAAACAAAGCCCAGGACCAGATGGTTTCAATGTGGAATTCTACCAGAACTTCCAAGAAGACCTAATACCTATACTCCTTAATGTATTTCACAATATAGAAGCAGAAGAGTCATTGCCAAATTCCTTTTATGAAGCTACAGTCACTCTGATACCAAAACCGTACAAAGACTCAACCAAGAAAGAGAATTACATGCCAATCTCACTCATGAACATTGACGCAAAAATCCTCAACAAAATACTGGCAAACCGTATCCAAGAACACATTAAAAAAATTATCCATTATGATCAAGTAGGCTTCATCCCAGAGATGCAGGGCTGGTTCAACATATGAAAATCTATCAATGTAATCCATCATATAAATAAACTGAAAGAAAAAACCATATGATCATTTCATTAGATGCTGAAAAAGCTTTCGACAAAATTCAACATCCCTTTATGATAAAAGTCTTGGAGAGATTAGGGATACAAGGGTCATACCTAAATATAATAAAAGCTATTTACAGCAAACTGACAGCTAACATCAAACTAAACAGAGAGAAACTCAAAGCCATCCCACTAAAATCAGGAACACGACAAGGCTGTCCACTCTCTCCATACCTCTTCAATATATTGCTTGAAGTTTTAGCAATAGCAATAAGACAACATAAAGGGATCAAGGGGATTCGAATCGGAAAGGAAGAAGTTAAACTTTTGTTATTTGCAGATGATATGATAGTGTACATAAGCGACCCCCAAAACTCCACCAAAGAACTCCTACAACTGATAAACACCTTTAGTAATGTGGCCGGATACAAGATCAACTCCAAAAAATCAGTCGCCCTCCTATACACAAAGGATATGGAAGCAGAGAGGGAAATCAGAGAAGCATCACCTTTCACGATAGCCACAAACAGCATAAAATATCTTGGGGTAACTCTAACCAAGGAAGTGAAAGATCTATTTGACAAGAACTTTAAGGCATTGAAGAAAGAAATTGAAGAGGATACCAAAAAATGGAAGGATCTCCCTTGCTCTTGGATTGGGAGGATCAACATAGTAAAAATGGCAATCCTACCAAAGGCAATTTATAGATTCAATGCAATCCCCATCAAGGTCCCATCAAAATTCTTCACAGATCTTGAGAGGACAATAATCAACTTTATATGGAAAAACAAAAAACCCAGAATAGCCAAAACAATCTTATACAATAAAAGAACTTCTGGAGGCATTACCATCCCTGACTTCAAACTCTATTACAGAGCTACAGTAATGAAAACAGTGTGGTATTGTCATAAAAACAGAGAAGTCGACCAATGGAATCGTATAGAAGACCCGGATTTTAACCCACAAAACTATGAACACCTGATTTTTGATAAAGGAGCTAAAAGTATACAATGGAAGAAAGAAAGCCTCTTCAACAAATGGTGCTGGCAAAACTGGATGTCAACCTGTAGAAGAATGAAAATAGACCCGTATCTATCACCATGCACAAAACTCAAGTCCAAATGAATCAAAGACCTCAATATCAATCTGAACATACTGAACCTGATAGAGGAAAAAGTGGGAAGTACCCTACAACATATGGGCACAGGCGATCGCTTCCTAGGTATAACTCCAGCAGCACAGACATTAAGGGCAACATTGAATAAATGGGACCTACTGAAACTGAGAAGCTTCTCTAAAGCAAAGGACACTGTCACTAAGACAAAAAGGCAACCCACTGACTGGGGGAAGATCTTCACCAACCCCACAACAGACAAAGGTCTGATCTCCAAAATATATAAAGAACTCAAGAAACTTGACTTTAAAATGTTAATTAACCCAATTAAAAAATGGGGCACTGATCTGAACAGAGAATTCTCAACAGAAGAAGTTCAAATGGCCAAAAGACACTTAAGGTCATGCTCAACCTCCTTAGCGATCAGGGAAATGCAAATCAAAACAACTTTGAGATATCATCTTACACCTAAATGGCTAAAATCAAAAACACCAATGATAGCCTTTGCTGGAGAGGCTGTGGAGGAAGGGGTACCCTCATCCATTGCTGGTGGGAATGCAAACTTGTGCAACCACTTTGGAAAGCAGTGTTTCGGTTTCTCAGGAAATTCGGGATCAACCTACCCCTGGACCCAGCAATGCCACTCTTGGGAATATACCCAAGCGATGCCCGATCATATGACAAGGGCATTTGTTCAACTATGTTCATAGCAGCATTATTTGTAATAGCCAGAACCTGGAAACAACCTAGATGTCCTTCAATGGAAGAATAGATGAAGAAAGTGTGGAATATATACACATTATAGTACTACTCAGCGGTAAAAAACAATGACTTCTTGAGTTTTGCATGCAAATGGATGGAAATAGAAAACACTATCCTGAGTGAGGTAACCCAGACCCAAAAAGATGAACATGGGATGTACTCACTCATAATTGGTTTCTAGCCATAAATAAAGGTCATTGAGTCTATAATTTGATATTTTAAAGAAGCTAAATAAGAAGGTGAACCCAAAGAAAAACATATAGCTATCCTCCTGGTTATGGGAAGTAGACAAGAATGTTGGGCAAAAAATTGGGATCTTGGGGGTGGGGTGGGAGGGGCATAAGGGAGATGGAGAGAGAAAAGTGAGAAGAGGAGGATGGGGGGAACTTGGGGAAACGGGATGATTGGGATAAAGGAAGGTTGGATAGGGGAGCAGGAAAGCACATATCTTAATTAAGGGAGCCATCTTAGGGTTGGCAAGAGACTTGGACCTAGAGGGGCTCCCAGGTGCCCAGGGCGATGTCCCCAGTTAGTTCCTGGGGCAGCTGAGGAGAGGGAACCTGAAATGACCCTATCCTATAGCCATACTGATGAATATCTTGCATATCACCATAGAACCTTCATCTGGCGATGGATGGGGATAGAGACAGAGACCCACACTGGAGCACCGGACTCAGCTCCCAATGTCCCAATGAGGAGCAGAAGGAGGGAGAACATGAGCAAAGAAGTCAGGACCACAAGGGGTGCACCCACCCACGGAGACAGTGGGTCTGATCTATTGGGAGCTCACCAAGGTCAGCTGGACTGTGACAGAAAAAGCATGGAATAAAACCGGCCTCTCTGAATATGCCGGACAATGAGGGCTGCTGAGAAGCCAAGGACAATGGCACTGGGTTTTGATCCTACTTCATGTTCTGGCTTTGTGGGAGCCTAACCAGTTTGGATGTTCACCTTCCTAGACCAGGATGGAGGGGGGAGGACTTTGGACTTTCCACAGGGCAGGGAACCCTGACTGCTCTTCAGACTGGAGAGGGAGGGGGAGAGGAGTGGGGGGAGGGGGAGAGGAGTGGGAGGAGGGGGAGAGGTGTGGGAGGAGGGGGAGGGAAATGGGAGGCTGGAAGGAGGCGGAAATTTTTTTTTCAATAAAATAAAAAATAAAATTAAAAATAAGTAATTATATGTCTCTCAGTCAGTCAGTCAACTATCCATATACAATTCTAGAATGAAATATACAGATCTTTGAACTGAAATTTTAAAAATAAACTTAAAAATATAGCAAAACCTTCACAAAGTGGAATGGCTGTTTGCAGTGAGAGATAGAGCCAATACTGCTTTCCTTCCACTTTTCTAAAGAAAATGTTTGAGTAGTTTATCACACTAGAAAGAAAAAGGTACAATTTCTTGAAAGTAGTTGAATGTATTTTTTCAAGAGGTTTAAAATTATAATTTTTCTTTTTATTTTAAATTTTTATTTATTTTATATACTAACCACAATTTCTCCTCCCTCTCCTCCTTCCACTTCCCCTACCTTTGCCCACACAACCCCCATTCACTCTTTACAGAGGGTGAGATCTCAGATGAGGAGTCTGCAAAGCCTTGTACATCATGTTGAGGCAGTACTAGGACCCTCCCAACTGCATCAAGACTGAGCAAGTCATCCACCACAGGGAATGGGTTCCAAAAAACCAGCTTATGCACCAAGGATAGATCCTGGTCCTACTTCTAGGGTCCCCACAAACAGACAAAACCACACAACTCTCACCCAAATGCAGTGAGCCTAGTTTGTGGGATGGGGGAGTCACTAAGGCAATTCAGACTTCAACTTCACTGTTTCACACAATGGACACTCTAGGCCTCCATTCAGGGACACCCCTGACACATATGTGACCTCAGTGACTTTACTCAGTAGCAGAGGCAAATCCCAACCCCCCTTTCTTCTATCCTAACTCCAGAGCCACATATCTGAAGCTTCCAAGTTCTGTCACTTGCTGAAATTGAAACATAGACCCCTTGTTCAATTACATATTCACCAATTTTTTATTTTTATGGTTCACTTTCCTATCTAAGATTGGATGTCCGGAAACTCGATATTTAGACCAGGCTGGCCTCAAACTCAGAGAACCATGTGCCTCTGCCTTCCTAGTACTGGAATTAAATGCATGAACAAACATCCCTGGATCTAAGCTTTTCTTTAATTCCTTTTCACAAGTTGGAAACTTAGCAGGGTGAGATCTTGCCCTGAGGTTAGCACTCCCTTTATTCCATTTCTTAATCTTTTATCTCCTTAAAGAAAGCACTTAGCTCTATTCCACTTTCTGGTATTCTTTTTGTTTCCAAATTGTACCTTATGTACTTCTTTCTCTCTCTCTTAGCTTGTTCCTTTTCATTATAAATCTTTCTAAAAGTGACCACATGACAGAGTCAATATTAGTCTGTTTTGATACTTCCTCTGTCAACAGAATTAATCCAACTGATTGCCTTAAGCTCAGGAAATCCCCTCAGACAAGGGCAAAAGGCAGTCACTTTCTTCACAGAAATATTACAAGAATGATCTCTAGGAAACACACTAAAATTATTCTCCTCTGAAACCTCTTGAGCCAGCCCCCACAGTTCAAATCATTCACAGCACCACTGTCTTCCATACACATACTTGCATGTCCTATGAATCGGTGATTAAACCATCCTGCTGCTTTGCTAACCCAAATATCAAAGTTCAAATTTCTCCAAACAAAACACGATCAGGCCCATCACAGCAAGACCCCACTCATGGTACCAACTTCTGTCTTACTTATTGCTGTGAGGAGCCATCACGACCATAGCAACCCTTATAAAGAAAACGTTTAATTGGAGTGGCTTATATTTTCAGAAGTTAAGTACATCATCATCATGGTAGTACATGGTGCCATGCAGGCAAACATGGTGCTGTGCAGACAGATTTGGCGCTGTTAATGGAGCTGAGAGTTCTAAACCTTGATTTGCAGGCAATAGGAAGTGGCCTTCCCACAGCATATATGAGGCCACAAAACCTCCCACCACACACAATGGCAAACTTCCTCCAAAAAGGCTACACCTAATCCAGCAAAACCATAATCCTAATAATGCTTCTCCTTTTGGAGGCCATTGTCTTTCTAACCACCATAGGTTCGATATACAAACAGAGAGATACAACAAGCCATGAGCTCATTTATAATGAAAACATTTCACTACTGTTTATTCCTATTAGAACTCCAGAAATTGAAACAAAGTTTCTGAGACTCAAGTACTGAGGCCTCAGCTAAAGATTATGTGTTCAAAGCTATATAGTAGTACATTTTAGAAATATGTACACTTGACATTTTTGTGTGTATTATAAAAGGCAATAGTATCTGTCTCTAAATTGCTATAGAAAACATGGCTTATCACAAATTGGGAACTTTGGAGCATAGAAGGAGAGCACATCACACATGAGTCAGTGAGGTTTTACTTTATATTCCAGTATAATATGGAAGTTTTTATTTTCTTTGACAACTTCATAAATGTGTACAATAAAAAATTGTTTTATCTTTCCTTCATTTCCCTCTCCATGTGCTTTCTCCAAACTCACCTTCTAATCTTACAACTTCTCTTTCTGTTTTGTGTTGTTTCTTGAATACCCTATTACATCCAATTATTACACTTTATATGTTCACTGGTGTAGCCTATACACTGGATCGTGTAAAACCTATACTAAGAAGTAATAATTCTTCTTCCCCAAGCAGTTATAAGCTGCCAATATTCTCCCATAAGAGATTAAGACCTGCTTTCTTACTCACGACTCAGCCCCCCAGCACCCTCCATCCAACCCCGCCCTGCTGTAAGCTAGGATCAGTGCTCCAGAACAGTTTTAAGCTCCTACACTAAGGCTACCCACGCAGAGTGGTGAGTGCCTGCCTGCCGGGCAGGACTCAAGGTCCACAATAAGGGTGCCCAGCACCTCCAGCTTGTACTCCTGGCTCTCCTGTGCTCTCCTGGACCCCGCCTCGCCTGCCACTTTCTTCCTTTTGTCCCCTGAGCGGCGGCCTTCTGGACGGGTGAGTGTGTGTGATCCAGGGGCGGTCAGTCCCAGGGAGAGCACAACCTCCCCTCCCCCTGCTCCTTCTGCAGGGCCTTCTTTCTTACTCACGACTCAGCCCCCCAGCACCCTCCCCCCAACCCTGCCCTGCTGTAAGCTAGGATCAGTGCTCCAGAACAGTTTTAAGCTCCTACACTAAGGCTACCCACGCAGAGCGGTGAGTGCCTGCCTGCCGGGCAGGACTCAAGGTCCACAGTAAGGGAGCCCAGCACCTCCAGCTTGTGCTCCTGGCTCTCCTGTGCTCTCCTGGACTCCGCCCAGCCTGCCACTTTCTTCCTTTTGTCCCTGGAGCATTGGGCCACCAGGCGGCCCGGTTTAGGTGCTGAGAAGTTCCATCTGGACGGCCTGCCTGCAGCAAGCAAGGCAGGCCCTTTGTTTACGAGCTACCCAAGCAGCACAGAGACCCAATCCGGGCACCAGGAGAGTCATCACTGGGGCACTAGGAGAGCCATCACTGGGGAGCGACATCACTGGGAAGGTACAACAGTGGGCAAGGAGACCTGATCCTGTAAAAGAAGATTCATAGAGGAGCATTCGGAGGAAGAGATGGGCAGGCGCCAATGCAAGAATTCACCCAGCAATCTGAAGAACAACATGAAACCACCAGAACCCAGCGACCTCACGACAGGAACACCTTAACCAAGAAGAAGCAGAAAAATTTGACTTTATGAAAGTGATTGACGCCCTTAAACAGCATGTAAAAAATGCCCTGGTAGAAATGGATGAGAAGTATAACAGAAAGTTTGAAGAATTGAATAAATCAGTGAATGATAC
>JABTXL010006406.1:195477-261375 GCA_025134845.1 Neodon shergylaensis
GAGGGACATTTTATACTCATAACAGGAACAATTCAACAGGATGAAGTATCAATCCTAAATATCTATGCCCCTAATTTAAAAGCACCCACGTACGTAAAAGAAACATTACTAAAACTCAAAGCAGCCATCAAACCGCACACAGTAATAGTAGGAGACTTCAACACTCCTCTCTCACCAATGGACAGGTCAATCAGACAGAAACCTAACAGAGAAATTAGAGAATTAAAGGAGGTAATGAATCAATTGGACTTAACAGACATCTATAGAATATTCCACCCAAATAGGAAAGAATATACCTTCTTCTCTGCAGCTCATGGAACCTTCTCGAAAATTGACCACATACTCGGTAACAAAGCAAACTTCCACAGTTACAAAAAAATATTAGTAACCACATGTGTCTTATCAGATCACCATGGATTAAAGTTAGAATTCAACAACAATGATACCCTCAGAATGCCTACAAACTCATGGAAACTGAACAGTCAACTACTGAACCACACCTGGATCAAGGAAGAAATTAAGAGAGAAATTAAAGTCTTCCTTGAATTCAATGAAAATAAAGAAACAACATACTCAAACTTATGGGACACTATGAAAGCAGTCCTGAGAGGAAAGTTCATAGCACTAAGTGCTCACTTAAGGAAAACAGAGAAAGCACACATTGGAGACTTAACAGCCCACCTGAAAGCTCTAGAAAAAAAAGAAGCAGACTCACCTAGGAGGAGTAGAAGACTGGAAATAATCAAACTAAGGGCTGAAATCAACAAAATAGAAACACAGAAAACAATCCAAAGAATCAATGAAACAACAAGCTGGTTCCTGGAGAAAATCAACAAGATTGATAAACCCCTATCCAAACTAATTAAATGGCAGAGAGAGAATATGCAAATTAATGAGATCAGAAATGAAAAGGGGACATAACCACAGACACAGAGGAAATTCAGAGAATCATTAGATCCTACTACAAAAGCCTGTATGCCACAAAACTGGAAAATGTAAAAGAAATGGACACTTTCTTAGATAAATACCATTTACCAAAGTTAAACCAGGACCAGGTGAACAATCTAAATAGACCTGTTAGTCACGAAGAATTAGAATCTGTTATCAGAAACCTCCCTACCAAAAAGAGCCCAGGACCAGATGGCTTCATTGCGGAATTCTACCAGAACTTCCAAGAAGACCCAATACCTATACTCCTTAATGTATTTCACAATATAGAAGCAGAAGAGTCATTACCAAATTCCTTTTATGAAGCTACAGTTACTCTGATACCAAAACCACACAAAGACTCTACCAGGAAAGAGAATTACAGGCCAATCTCACTCATGAACATTGACGCAAAAATCCTCAACAAAATACTGGCAAACCGAATCCAAGAACACATTAAAAAAATTATCCACTATGATCAAGTAGGCTTTATCCCAGAGATGCAGGGATGGTTCAACATACGAAAATCTATCAATGTAATTCATCATATAAATAAACTGAAAGAAAAAAACCATATGATCATTTCATTAGATGCTGAAAAAGCATTCGACAAAATTCAACACCCCTTTATGATAAAGGTCTTGGAGAGATTAGGGATACAAGGGTCATACCTAAATATAATAAAAGCTATATACACCAAGCCGACAGCTAACATTAAATTAAATGGAGAAAAACTCAAAGCCATCCCACTAAAATCAGGAACACGACAAGGATGTCCACTCTCTCCATACCTCTTCAATATAGTGCTTGAAGTTCTAGCAATAGCAATAAGACAACATAAGGGGATCAAGGGGATTCGTATTGGAAAGGTATTTAAACTGTCGTTATTTGCAGATGATATGATAGTATACATAAGCGACCCCAAAAACTCTACCAAAGAACTCCTACAGCTGCTAAACACCTTTAGTAATGTGGCAGGATACAAGATCAACTCCAAAAAATCAGTTGCCTTCCTATACACTAAGGATAAAGAAACAGAGAGGGAAATCAGAGAAGCATCACCTTTCACGATCGCCACAAAGAGCATAACATATCTTGGGGTAACCCTGACCAAGGAAGTGAAAGAACTATATGACAAGAACTTTAAGTCTTTGAAGAAAGAAATAGAAGAGGACACCAGAAAATGGAAGGATCTCCCTTGCTCTTGGATTGGGAGGATCAACACAGTAAAAATGGCAATTCTACCAAAAGCAATCTATAGATTCAATGCAATCCCCATCAAAATCCCATCAAAATTCTTCACAGATCTCGAAAGACAATAATCAACTTTATATGGAAAAAACAAAAAACCCAGGATGCCCAAAACAATCTTATACAATAAAGGAACGTCTGGAGGCATTACCATCCCTGACTTCAAACTCTATTACAGAGCTACAATAGTGAAAACAGCTTGGTATTGGCATAAAAACAGAGAAGTTGACCAATGGATTCGAATAGAAGACCCTGACTTTAACCCACAAACCTATGAACACCTGATTTTCGATAAAGGAGCTAAAAGTATACAATGGAAAAAAGAGAGCATCTTCAACAAATTGTGCTGGCAAAACTGAATGTCAATCTGTAGAAGAATGAAAATAGATCCATATTTATCACCATGCACAAAACTCAAGTCCAAGTGGATTAAAGACCTCAATATCAATCCGAACTCACTGAACCTGATAGAAGAGAAAGTGGGAAGTACTCTACAACACGGGGGCACAGGAGACCACTTCCTATGTATAACCCCAGCAGCACAGACAGTAAGGGCCTCATTGAATAAATGGGACCTCCTGAGACTGAGAAGCTTCTGTAAAGCAAAGGACACTGTCGCTAAGACAGAAAGGCAACCCACTGACTGGGAGAAGATCTTCACCAACCCCGCAACTGACAAAGGTCTGATCTCCAAAATATATAAAGAACTCAAGAAACTAGACCGTAAAAGGCTAATCAACCCAATTATAAAATGGGGCACTGAGCTGAACAGAGATCTCTCAACAGAAGTTCAAATGGCCAAAAGACACCTAAGGTCATGCTCAACTTCCTTAGCGATCAGGGAAATGCAAATCAAGACATCTTTAAGATACCATCTTACACCTGTCGGCTAAAATCAAAAACACCAATGATAGCCTTTGCTGGAGAGGTTGTGGAGAAAGGGGTACACTCATGCATTGCTGGTGGGAATGCAAACTTGTGCAACCACTTTGGAAAGCAGTGTTTCGGTTTCTCAGGAAATTCGGGATCAACCTACCCATGGACCCAGCAATAGCACTCTTGGGAATATACCCAAGAGAGGCCCTATCATATGACAAAAGCATTTGTTCAACTATGTTCATAGCAGCATTGTTTGTAATAGCCAGAACCTGGAAACAACCTAGATGCCCTTCAATTGAAGAATGGATGAAGAAAGTATGGAATATACACATATTAGAGTACTACTCAACAGTAAAAAACAAGGACTTCTTGAAGTTTGCAGGCAAATGGATAAAAATAGAAAACACTATCCTGAGTGAGGTAAGCCAGACCCAAAAAGAGGAACATGGGATGTACTCACTCATATTTGGTTTCTAGACATAAATAAACGACATTGAGCCTATAATTCGGGTTCTTAGAGAAGCTAAATAAGAAGGAGAACCCAAAGAAAAACATATAGGCATCCTCCTGAATATTAACCTTCATCAGGCGATGAAAGGAGACAGAGACAGAGACCCACATTGGAGCACCGGACTGAAATCTCAAGGTCCAAAGCAGAAGCAGAAGGAGAGAGAACACGAGCAAGAAACTCAGGACCACGAGGGGTGCACCCACACACTGAGACAATTGAGATGTTCTATCGGGAACTCACCAAGGCCAGCTGGCCTGGGTCTGAATAAGCCTGGGTTAAAACTGGTCTCCCTGAACATAGCGGACAATGAGGACTACTGAGACCTCAAGAACAATGGCAAGGGGATTTTGATCCTACTGCACGTATTGGCTTTGTGGGAGCCTAGGCAGTTTGGATGCTCACCTTACTAGACCTGGATGGAGATGGGTGGTCCTTGGACTTCCCACAGGGCAGGGAACCCTGATTGCTCTTTGGACTGACGAGGGAGGGGAACTTGATTGGGGGAGGGGGAGGGAAAGGGGAGGCGGTGGGGAAGAGACAGAAATCTTTAATAAATAAATAAATAATTTAAAAAAAAATAAAAGCTATATACAGCAAGCCGACAGCTAACATCAAATTAAACAGAGAGAAACTCAAAGCCATCCCACTAAACTCAGGAACACGACAAGGCTGTCCACTCTCGCCATATCTCTTCAATATAGTGCTTGAAGTTCTAGCAATAGCAATAAGACAACATAAGGGGATCAAGGGGATTCGAATTGGAAAAGAAGAAGTTAAACTTTCGTTATTTGCAGATGATATGATAGTGTACGTAAGCGACCCCCAAAACTCCACCAAAGAACTTCTACAGCTGATAAACACCTTTAGTAATGTGGCCGGATACAAGATCAGCTCCAAAAAATCAGTCGCCCTCTTATACACAAAGGATATGGAAGCAGAGAGGGAAATCAGAGAAACTTCACCTTTCACGATAGCCACAAACAGCATAAAATATCTTGGGGTAACACTAACCAAGGAAGTGAAAGACCTATTTGACAAGAACTTTAAGGCATTGAAGAAAGAAATTGAAGAGAATACCAGAAAATGGAAGGACATCCCTTGCTCTTGGATAGGGAGGATCAACATAGTAAAAATGGCAATTCTACCAAAGGCAATTTATAGATTCAATGCAATCCCCATCAAGATCCCAGCAAAATTCTTCACAGATCTTGAAAGGACAATAATCAACTTTATATGGAAAAACAAAAAACCCAGAATAGCCAAAACAATCCTATACAATAAAGGATCTTCTGGAGGCATTACCATCCCCGACTTCAAACTCTATTACAGAGCTACAGTAATGAAAACAGTGTGGTACTGGCATAAAAACAGAGAAGTCGATCAATGGAATTGCATAGAAGACCCAAATTTTAACCCACAAATCTATGATCACGTCATTTTCGATAAAGGAGCTAAAAGTATACAATGGAGGAAAGAAAGCATCTTCAACCAATGGTGCTGGCACAACTGGATAACAACCTGTAGAAGAATGAAAATAGACCCATATCTATCACCTTGCACAAAACTCAAGTCCAAATGTATCAAAGATCTCAATAGCAGTCCGAACACACTGAACCTGATAGAAGAGAAAGTGGGAAGCACCCTACAACAAATGGGCACAGGAGATCGCTTTCTATGTATAACCCCAGCAGCACAGGCATTAAGGGCAGCATTGAATAAATGGGACCTACTAAAACTGAGAGGCTTCTGTAAAGCAAAGGACACTGTCACTAAGACAAAAAGGCAACCTACTGACTGGGAGAAGATCTTCACCAACCCTGCAACAGACAAAGGCCTGATCTCCAAAATTTATAGAAAACTCAAGAAACTAGACTTCAAAATGCTAATTAACCCAATTAAAAAATGGGGCACTGATCTGAACAGAGAATTCTCAACAGAAGAAGTTCAAATGGCCAAAAGACACTTAAGGTCATGCTCAACCTCCTTAGCGATTAGGGAGACGCAAATCAAAACAACTTTGAGATATCATCTTACACCTGTCAGAATGGCTAAAATCAAAAACACCAATGATAGCCTTTGCTGGAGAGGCTGTGGAGGAAGGGGTACCCTCATCCATTGCTGGTGGGAATGCAATCTTGTGCAACCACTTTGGAAAGCAGTGTTTCGGTTTCTCAGGAAATTCGGGATCAACCTACCCCTGGACCCAGCAATACCACTCCTGGGAATATACCCAAGAGATGCCCTATCACATGACAAAAGCATTTGTTCAACTATGTTCATAGCAGTATTATTTGTAATAGCCAGAACCTGGAAACAACCTAGATGCCCTTCAATGGAAGAATGGATGAAGTAAGTGTGGAATATATACACATTAGAGTACTACGCTGCGGTAAAAAAAAAACAATGACTTCTCGAATTTTGCATGCAAATGGATGAAAATAGAAAACACTATCCTGAGTGAGGTAACCCAGACCCAAAAAGATGAACATGGGATGTACTCACTCATAATTGGTTTCTAGCCATAAATAATGGTCACGAAGTATATAATTGGTGAACCTAAAGAAGCTAAATTAGAAGATGAACCCAAGGAAAAACATATAATTATCCTCTTGGCTATGGGAAGTAGACAAAATTGCCGGGGAGAAATTTTGCGATCTTGGGGGTGGGGTGGGATGGAAGTATCGGGGGATGGGGAGAGAAAAGTGAGAAGGGGAGGATGAGGGAAACTTTGGGAAACAGGATGATTGGGATAAAGGAAGGTTGGATAGGGGAGCACGGAAGCACAATTCTTAGTTAAGGGAGTCACCTTAGGGTTGGCAAGAGACTTGAACCTAGAGTGGCTCCCAGGTCCCCAGTTAGTTCCTTGGGCAGCTGAGGAGAGGGAACCTGAAATGACTCTATCCTATAGCAATGCTGACGAATATCTTGCATATCACCATAGAACCTTCATCTGGTGATGGATGGAGATAGTCACAGAGACCCACACTGGAGCACCGGACTGAGCTCCCAAGTTCCCAATGAGGAGCAGAAGGAGGGAGAACATGAGCAAGGAAGTCAGGACCACGAGGGGTGCACCCAACCACTGAGACAGTGTGCCTGATCTATTGGGAGCTCACCAAGGCCAGCTGGACTGTGACGGAAGAAGCATGGGATAAAACAGGACTCTCTGAACATGGCGAACAATGGGGGCTGATGAGAAGCCAAGGACAATGGCCCTGGGTTTTGATCCTACTTCAAGTTCGGGCTTTGTGGGAGCCTAGCCAGTTTGGATGTTCACCTTCCTAGACATGGACGGAAGGGGGAGGACCTTGGACTTTCCACTGGGCAGGGCACCCTGACTGCTCTTTGGTCTGGAGAGGAAGGGGGGAGAGGAGTGGGGGGAGGGGGAGAAGGGTGGGAGGAGGGGGAGGGAAATGGGAGGCTGGGAGGAGGCGGAAACTTTTTTTTCTTTTTCTCAATAAAAAAAAAATTAACACACATAAAAAAAAATAAAAATAAAAAAAAAGATGTGAGGTATCCCAGACCCAAAAAGATGAACATGGGATGTACTCACTCATAATTGGTTTCTAGCCATAAATAATGGTCATGGAGTATATAATTGGTGAACCTAAAGAAGCTAAATTAGAAGGTGAACCCAAGGAAAAACATATAATTATCCTCTTGGCTTGGGAAGTAGACAAAATTGCCGGGGAGGAATTTTGGGATCTTTGGGGTGGGGTGGGATGGGAGTATCGGGGGATGGGGAGAGAAAAGTGAGAAGGGGAGGATGAGGGAAACTTGGGGAAACAGGAGGATTGGGATAAAGGAAGGTTGGATAGGGGAGCACGGAAGCACAATTCTTAGTTAAGGGAGTCACCTTAGGGTTGGCAAGAGACTTGAACCTAGAGTGGCTCCGAGGAGCCCAAGGCGAGGTCCCCAGTTAGTTCCTTGGGCAGCTGAGGATAGGGAACCCGAAATGACCCTATCCTATAACAATGCTGACGAATATCTTGCATATCACCATAGAACCTTCATCTGGCGATGGATGGAGATAGAGACAGAGACCCACACTGGAGCATCGGACTAAGCTCCCAAAGTCCCAATGAGGAGCAGAAGGAGGGAGAACATGAGCAAGGAAGTCAGGACCACGAGGGCTGCACCCAACCACTGAGACTGTGTGCCTGATCTATTGGGAGCTCACCAAGGCCAGCTGGACTGTGACGGAAGAAGCATGGGATAAAACAGGACTCTCTGAACATGGCGAACAATGGGGGCTGATGAGAAGCCAAGGACAATGGCCCTGGGTTTTGATCCTACTTCAAGTTCGGGCTTTGTGGGAGCCTAGCCAGTTTGGATATTCACCTTCCTAGACATGGACGGAGGGGGGAGGACCTTGGACTTTCCACAGGGCAGGGAACCCTGACTACTCTTTGGACTGGAGCGGGAGCATGAGAGGAGTGGGGGGGAGGGGGAGAAGGGTGGGAGGAGGGGGAGGGAAATGGGAGGAAAAAATATAAAAAAATAAATAGAAAAAAAAATAAAAAAAAGAGATTGAGACCTGTAGATCTTTCCAAATCTATAACTAAACTTTGGTTTGCTTGATCTTGTGCAGAGAAGAATATCTGTGACTTCATGATATTGTAATTTTGCTAAGTGGTTGTGTTGACAAATTGTTTTCTGATAGTTATACTTTTACCTATTTACCTGGAATGTTCGCAACCTCGGCCATAGAAACTTCTTTTTGCAGCAGGCAATGCAGATTCACATAACTGTTCAAAGTGCTGACAGAAAGAGACTGAGTTCTAGGCTCTACATTTCATTACCACCACCACTCCTCCACCACATACACATACCAAGGCCAGGAGACATCCTTATAGGAATTAGTAGTACATGCCACATCTTTTTTCATAACTGGAAAAATGAGAAATAAAATAGTTCTGAGTAAGGTAAAGATGTTTGTATGTAAAAACATTAAATAGTGAATATCTGCCACATGACAAAAGAGGAAGAAAAGTTTCCATAGTGGTTGGGCTTAATAGTGACTCTTGGGGAGTCAGTCCTTAGGAGGCAATGAGATGGTAAAATTTGGGCAGCAATTCGATATCAGGACCACTAATGATAGATAATATTTACTTATTCTTATAAGCCAGAAAATAAAATGATTGAAAGAATACAAACATTGTGTTTCAAAGTACATGAAGATAGATCATCAACATAATGAAGAGCATACAACTGTCAGTCTGTCTCATCATTGCTCAACAATTGAAGAACAATCAAGATATTCAAGTTGAGTATCTTCCAGTACACTTTCTCTCAGTTGAAACTATCATATGGCGAAGATCAGTAGGAGTTTCTTCCTGTGGTTATAATATACAGTGTTATTTCCATTGACACATTTATTCACTTTGGTATGAAATATATTGTAACTTTTAAAAGAAGAAAAACAGGTGATAATAGGTATAACTTTTGTGAATAATTATGATAAAATCAGGAAGGAGATATGAACAACTCTAATATGATTCTCTATTCCCTGTGCTCTGATAAAGAGCCATAATCAATAGTATATGAATAAGTATAGAAAAACTTGAAAGCCCTTCTTTGTACCCTGAAGAGGATAATGATTCTGACAAAAAGGAATTGTGAGTTAAAAGGGAAGTTTTCAAAATACAGTTTTGCATCTGAGGGAGATTAAGGAGAAAACATTCTAAGACCTTGCTGAGCAATGAAAGATGCTCAGTTTTAGGGGATGTTTGTTCCACCACACTTCACATGGAGATCATCACACAGAATGAGAGGATATTCCCACTGTTAACCTCATTCACTCTCAAAGTCGTGGTCACTGGATAGTGATCCGCTTCCTCAGGTTTTGATAGAGTCTCTTACTGAGCAATTGAAGATTCTTATTTCAGTCTCCTTAGTCCTAGAGTCCTGACCTGTGCCTTAGACTTTCACATTCTTAGAATTTGCTAACACCAGAATGCCAGTACCTGATATGTTGCCTTACATACCTATTGAAGCTATATGATTTCCTGATGAGATAGCCTAACAAAGCCCTATTAGAAGTCTTTTAGCTAATGGCTTCAGAAAGGACACAAAATATAAAGCAATAGAAGGAAGAAATAGATTTATCTCCAAAATTTATCTACTTACTTTGAAATACACCATGAGTAAATTTGTAACTAAGGTATAAAACACTGACTTGGCTTTCAGCTCCAGGTTTGTCTGTCAGGGGTGAACCAGACTTCCCCACACTGCTTAGGTCATGACCCTATGTGCATCTATCTGCTAGAAATAGAAAAGCATGAGATTAAGTTATCTTTTCTTCAGAGTTATAGCATGTTGTGGGAAAACTGGATTCCATGACAATAGTAAGGTGCACTGTCTTTAGGCTCCAGGATGTTGACACTGAATTTGAAATCTGCCACTTTCTATAATGCTGACAATGAAATGATTCAAGATAAAGATTGTACAGAACATCTTGTGTGGAACTTTGGTGTCTGATTTACTTATGCTGATTCCAGTGTCAGCTCATGCCTTAATTGGCCTGAAGATGATAGCAGCACTATTCCCTGAAACCATAGGAAGAAAGAGGAGATTAGATCTACACAACTGCCATGCTTTGGGCTAAAACCAAATATGAAACACAAATAGAATAAGACTGTGTTAGAGGCTTCATTTTCATTCCAATATCTAGACATATTGATATTCCTTTTATGAGAAATTCAAAATAAATTCCATAATGAAGGATTACTTCACAATAATCCTTGATATTATAATACAAAATGACAAACAATGTAGCTGTGGAGAAATCATAAATCTTTGCATTACAATTGGAGAAGGTCCATAGAAAGCATGGGACCTAATGAAGAGCCCAGAGATATACCTGCCACCTAGCTGACCAATTCCACCCCTAGGCATGAATTCAGGAAAACCAAAGTCTGAAAGCAGTGTAAAAGTTTGCACACTAGTGTTTGCATCAACATTATTCAGAATAGGCAAAGAGGGAAAATGCTCTTTATGTGAATCCATAGATAAGTAGAAAAAGAAATCTGAGAATAAGCCACACGATGAATTATAGAAAAATAAGCATAAGGTTGTACCTTGCTTAATAGTATGAATAAATTCTGTCTAATGTCTAATGAAATTTTTATCATTGTGTAAATACCAGAGAGGAAACATTTATAACCCTAGATTATGCAACCATCCACCTACCCAGTCTTTTCTTTAAATGTGATTGTTTCTTGTCAAGATACCTGTAGACAAAATGAATATGTTGGCTATTGGCCTCAGTAATAACACAATAGTATTTAATTATAGATGTAAGCATGTCTAAACAATCAGTGGTTTACAGTATAAAAGGGAAAATATAGACACCTATAGAGTGCATGCATTGTAAATAGAGATTGTAGGCTAAAACTTGCCCTGAAGAAATCAGAGTGACAAAAGACTGAAAGTGAAGGTTACTGCCACCACAGTCACTACAAACTACAGACATGTCCCTGAGTTTACAGCTACAACAGTAAATAGCTTACAACTCTGGGATTCTCCACTAGAAACACACATCAACTTACATCTAGATCATTACTCATCACTGACTCACCCGCTGCAGCAACGCAGTGTGAGTCACAGGCTGAGTGTGTGAACAACTAACTCCCACGTGTGCATTTCATGTTCTCTTTACTTTCTTCGACTGTCTTCAAACTCTTCATTTTTTATGAGACCAATCCAATTACATATTTCTTGTATTCACTCCAGTTACATTCAATAAGATATGTTTCTATACTGTACAAATTTGACATCCTTATCTTTCCCTTCTTCAACTTCAACTTTAGAATTCATGTAGGACATTTTATTTCAGCATGCTGTGATGATACTGTCCTGAACTTTTTGACATAAGGTTTTTGCTTTTGATTAAGTTTACTGAAGTTTATCCAGCAATGTCAAAAACCAAGAATGGACTAAATTTTCTCTTTTTGATGGAGTGAGGACAGGAGAGTCCACTGTTGTGACCCCTCATTCTAGAGAAGGAAGAAAATAAGAGAATGTGGAAGGGAGAAGAGTAGACTGGAGAGAAAGTTAAAATTTTTCTTGGTTTATTTTCAAGAAAAACTATATAAAAAGGGAAAATTTAGAAGCAATACTATTTGTGGAATAAATATTGTTTCTAATATATGATAGTGACATTGTATTAGAGATTATGGCATTTTTTAAGGAAAAATTGGTTTACCTTTGGCAGCAGATATCAATGCAAATACCTTCTTCGTTAGGGATGGGATGCTGTGTCTACCTCCCCTTCTCTCTGCTCAGACTTTGGGCAGTTTTGTGTGAGATATCACAATCTTTGTGAAGCCATGTGTGTATCATCCCAATTGTGTCTGGATAATAATATTTCTTTGGAGTCATTTATCCACCACCTGTGGCTCTTACAATATTTCTGCCTTAAGAAAGAAGTTTTATCAGCAGGTTTTTCCTACTGCATGTATACAAAATACTGATCAGACTCCTCAACTTCTAAGAATACAATAATATGACAATAATAAAATATATGGTAATATATGAGTTTAGCAGCTGGCAAGAAAGCTTAGGGAGTGAATTCATCGATCCCCAAGTCTGATAATGAGTGTGACCCCTTGAATTTATATAATTCTAGTGGTTTTATAAAACTTTGAAAAATCTTCATCCCCTAGTTTAGGGTTGGTCAGATTGAACACAGATAGGGAGGCTATAGGCCTACAACTTTGGGGAAAACACATCTTGATACAATCTTGAACTTCAAGAAGAGTCAGGGGTCCTGCTGGCAGAAGAAAAAGCTTCCTAGGCCTTTGTTTCCAATATGTCCAGGCATTTGAGAAAGGGGTCAGAGTATACCATCTTTATATTCAGAAACTTTGTCAGCATTATTGCCTATTAGTTGCCCATCTTTCTATCTTCTTTCTGCTTATCAGGGATCTGTATAAGTCTTAGTCCCTCACATACATACATAAGAAGATTGTATGTGCCAAAAAAAAATCTTTTAGACTTTGTTGGGGACTCTTGGCCCTTTTCTTTCTTTCTTTTTTCCTTTTTCTTCTCCTCCTCCTTCTTCTTTTCTATTTAAATCTCCCTTGAATTTTATTTGCTGCCTGAATCCAAATAGATGCCACGATCCAGATGCATCATAAGTAGTGAACTGTATTTTTAGTAAATCAAAAGTAAACAAACCCATGCTTCTGGCACTGAGAAAGAGAAGGAATCTTCACAGCCACTTATTCCAAAGCCACTCAGTGTACTTCAAAACCAACTTTATCTGAATAATGATCTCAGCAGGTAGAGTTACCAGGAGGAGCAGCTGAGCCAGCCCACACTTGCACTTCTGCTTTGCTGAATGGTTTATGTTATAACTTGTTCCACAGTGGGTGGGTAATCGTAGTACTGTTGGCAATAGTAAGTTCCAATATCTTCTGGCTCCACACTGCTGATGGTGAGGGTAAAATCTCTCCCATACCCACTGCCACTGAACCTCGATGGGACCCCATTTTCCAAACTAGATGCATCATAGATCAGGAGCTTAGGAGATTTCCCTGGTTTTTGGTGATACCAGCTTAATTCACTGCCAATGTTCTGACTGGCTTGACGCCTGATGGTGACTGTGTCTCCTAGTGATACAGTCTGAGATAGAGACTGGGTCATCTGGATGTCACATCTGGAACCTGGATTAAGAAGAGGAAAACACAACAAAAACTATGTAATGCTGTCTTCAAAAGTCAATGCATAGAGTTCCATGACAGCCAGGCAGTGCTGACCACTCTGACATAACCACTGCTGCCCTCCATACCTGAAATCCAGAGCAGCAGCAACCCCAAGAGATGAGCAGGAACCCTCATGTCCATGCTGTGTCTTGACTGGGACTGTCTGCTACACAGTGTGTGATCAGCCTATTAAGAATTCCTCAGAACGGTGGGTTGTTCTCTTGTTACATGCAAATCAGCAGGGCCTAGAAGATGTGTACACAGCTGCAGGACTGTCTCAACTCGGGAATTGAACTGTACCAACCTCAGGACCCAATGATTTGGGCCTGATCAGGACAATGTGTTATTTTTCTGCAGAAATGTGTTTCTCTCTAAGACTCAGGGGAAAGACTGACTCTGATTTATTTATTTATTTATTTATTTTATTAAAAGTTTCCGCCTCCATTCTTCCATTGATGGGGCATCTAGGTTGTTTCCAGGTTCCGGCTATTACAAATAATGCTGCTATGAACATAGTTGAACAAATGCTTTTGTAGGGCATTTCTTGGGTATATTCCCAAGAGTGGTATTGCTGGATCCTGGGGTAGGTTGATCCCGAATTTCCTGAGAAACCGCCACACTGATTTCCAGAGTTTTTGTACAAGTTTGCATTCCTACCAGCAATGGATGAGTGTACCTCTTACTCCACAACCTCTCCAGCAAAGGCTACCATTGGTGTTTTTGATTTTAGCCATTCTGACAGGTGTTAGATGGTATCCCAAAGTTGTTTTGATTTGCATTTCCTTGATTGCTAAGGAGGTTGAGCATGACCTTAAGTGTCTTTTGGCCATTTGAACTTCTTCAGTTGATAATTCTCTGTTCAGTTCAGTACCCCATTTTTTAATTGGGTTAATTAGCATTTTAAAGTCTAGTTTCTTGAGTTCTTTATATATTTTGGAGATCAGACCTTTGTCTGTTGCGGAGTTGGTGAAGATCTTCTCCCAGTCAGTAGGTTGCCTTTTTGTCTTAATGACAGTGTCCTTTGCTTTACAGAAGGTTCTATAGCCAGAACCTGGAAACAACCTAGATGCCCTTCAATGGAAAAATGGATAAAGAAAGGGTGGAATATATACATATTAGAGTACTACTCAGTGGTAAAAAACAATGACATCTTGAATTTTGCATGCAAATGGATGGAAATAGAGAACACTATCCTGAGCAAGGTAACCCAGACCCAAAAAGATGAATATGGTATGTACTCACTCATTAGTGGAGTCTAACCATAAACAAAAGACACTGAGCCTATAGTTGGTGATCCTAGAGAAGCTAATTAAGAAGGTGAACCCAAAGAAAAAAATATGTAGTTATCCTCCTGGATATTGGAAGTATATAAGATTTCCAGGAAAAAATTGAGAGCTTGGGGGTGGGTGTGGGACGGGGATAAGGGGAGATGGGGAGAGAGAAGTGAGAAGGGGAGTATGGTGAGAGCTTGGGAGAATAGGACAGTTGGGACATAGGAGTGGATTTGGGAGCAGGGAAATATATATATATATCTTAATTAAGGGAGCCATTTGAGGGTTGGCAAGAGACTGGACTCTAGAGGGGTTCCCAGGTGTCCAAGGAGATGTCCCCAGCTTGTTCCTTGAGCAGCTGGGGAGAGGGTGCCTGAACTGGCCCTGTACTATAGCCATTCTGATGAATATCTTGCATATCACCATAGAACCTTCATCTGGCGATGGACGGAGATAGAGACAGAGACACACATTGGAGCACTGGACTGAGCTCCCAAAGTCCAAATGAGGAGCAGAAGGACAGAGAACATAAGCAAGGAAGTCAGGACCGACGGAGAGGGGTGTGCCCACCCAATGTGATGGTGGAGCTGATCTAAGGGGAACTCACCAAGGCCAGCTGGACTGAGACAGACGGAGCATGTGATCAAACCAGACTCTCTGAACGTGGCTGACAATGAGTGCTGACTGAGAAGCCAAGGACAATGGCATTGGGTTTTGATTCTATTCCATGTACTGGCTGTGGGAACCTAGTCTGTTTGGATCCTCACCTTCCTAGACCTGGATGGAGGGGGGAGGTCCTTGGACTTACCACAGGGCAGAAAACCCTGACTGCTCTTTGGACTAAAGAAGGAGGGGAAGGGGATAGGAAAGGGGGAGGGTAATGGGAGGAGGAGAGGAGGTGAAAATTTGTAATAATAATATAATAAAATAAAAATTTCTGCCTCCTCTCCACCTCCCATTTTACTCCCTTCTAGTCTCTTTCTGCCTATTCACTTCCCTCTCTCTCTCTCTCTCTCTCTCTTATCTCTCTCCCTTTTTTCCACCCTCCCTTCCTCTCTCTCCTCTTTTTCTGTATACATTCTTTCCATCCTTTGTCCTCTCTTTCTTACTCTTCTCTTTCCATCCTCTCTTCTCTTTCTCTGTAATCTCTCTACCATCTATATCTTCTCCTCTCAAGTAATTCTCGTTCTTACTCTCTCATCTCTCTCCCTCTCATTCTTCTGTCCTCTCCCTCTCTTCTGTATCTTCCCATCATCTCTCTCTTTTCCATTTATTCTCTATCTCTATCTCTCTCTCCTCTATATATTCATGTTCTCTCCTCTCCCTAACTCTCCTTATGCTCCTCTTCCCCTTTCTCTTGTCTTTTTCTGTCCAATTACTCCCATTTCTTGCTGTGGGACAATAGTCTTGTACCCTGTAAAGATTTATCACCTATATTGGTTTAATAAAATGCTGATTGGCCAGTATTTAGGCAGGAAGTATAGGCAGGGCAACCAGAACAGGAGAATTCTGGGAAGAGAAAAGGCTCAGTCTGCAGTCATCACCCAGATGCAGAGGAAGCAAGATGAGAATGCTTCAATAATAAAAGGAACCAAGCCACATGGCTAACACAGACAAAAACTGTGGTTTAATTTAAGATGTAAGAGTTAATAAGAAGTCTGACCTACTAGGCCAAGCAGTTTATAATTAATGTAGACCTCTGTGTGTTTCTTTGGAACTGAATGGCTGCAGAATGGGGCAGGACAGAAACTTCTGTCAACACTTTCTCCTTCTCTTCTGTGTCTCTCTTCTTTCTCTTAACCCTCTCCTCTGTCTTACTCCCTCTTTATCTCTCCATTCTATCTTTTATCTTTCTCCTCTCTTTCTTCTTTCTTTTTCCTCCCATCCTACGTTCTTGCTCTTGAGAAGGCCAATAAGAAGCAACTTTCAAGACAAGAAAGATTTATTTGTAGTTCTGGTTTGAGGTCATATAGTCCACCATACTGAGGATGCACAGCAGGAGGCTAGTCACATTACTTTTGTAGTCAAGAATCAGAGATATGAATGCTGGTACTTATCTCACTTTCTCTTTTTCCTTTTTTATTCATTCTAGACTGTCAGCTCTTGAGATGGGGCCGCTCACATTCAGGTCAAACTCCTTGGTCAAGCTCCCAGAAACCCCCTTACAGATACGTGTAAAGAAACGTTCTTCTAGGTAATTTCAAATTGGTAAAGAATCAACAATGTAAAGTAGTGCTGGAGAAGTTATGATTTCATGTAGAGAACTTGACCTTATTTATTTATATAATAATGCATATTAAAAATAGGTAAGACACATATAGTATATAATTTACTACAAGTCTAAAGTTACTATTTGGATTGAGTCAAGTCAGATCTAAAGTTGTCTTTTCCCTCTATCATGACATGATTTTAGCTGCTTTGATTATGACTTCTATTTGTGTGTCATCTCTGATAGTTCTGTATACTAAAACTAACTCTGAGTTCCAATCTAAAATTTTGGTAATCCTACGTATTGCCAAAAGGTTTTTTGGTATTTTTTCATAATTTTGGTAAAATATATAAAACAAAAATCAACATTTAGTCATATAAGTATACAATTCAGTGGATTAAACATACTCACTATGTTGTACCATTTCCACAATTTCCAGAAATTTTTTCATCATCTTCAGTATGTTTAAAACATGAAAATCATAATACTCGATGTTGGCTATTTTAATTTTCAATAAACTTCAGCAATTTTCTTAACTAGTATAATTTGCAGCTTCCTTTAAAGAAATAAAGTTTATTTTACATTCTTAAAGCCTGAGATAAAGAATGTGTTTTCACCTGCTCTTATTAGGTATGTCTATAAAGAAAGTACATATTTATGCACCAATATTCTGTCTCTACCTTGTATAACTTTAGAAAAGTATAAACTGAATGTTGAGCATTGAGGGACACTGTGTTCAACATATATGCACTTATAAAAGCTTGAAAGTTGGACTGATTTATTATGTTATGGTCACAACTCTATGGGGTCAGAGATTTGGAATATAGTTGTTTGAATAGGAATGGCCCCCAAAGACACATGTGTTTGAATGTTTGACTCATAAGGAATGACACTATTAGGAGATGCGGCCTTGTTGGAGGAAGTGTATCACTGTGGGGGCAGACCTTGAGGTCTCATATACTCAAGCTATGCCCAGTGTGACACACAGTCTCATTCTGTCACCTGTGTACCAAGATGTAGAACTCTCAGCTACCTCTCCAGTACTATATCTGCCTCTATGCCACCATGTTTCCCACCATGATGATAATGAACTAAATGTCTGAACTATAAACCAGCCCCAACTAATGTTTTCCTTTATAAGAACTGCTGTGTTCAATAGTGGAGAGGGTGCCAGAACTGGCCTTTCCCTGTAGTCATAGTGACGACTATCATAAATGTCATTATAGAATCTTCATTCCTCAACTAATGAAAACAGAGGCAAAGATACACAGCAGAGCACTGAGCTGAGCTCCCAAAACCCAGTCAAAAAGTGGGAGGAGAATATGAGCAAAGAGGTCAAGACTATGATGGGACACCCACTGAAACAGTTTACTTGAACTAATGGGAGCTCACTAACTCTGGCTGGACAGGGAAGGATCCAACATAGGACTAGACTAGTCCCTCTGAAAGTCATTGACAGTTGCAAGGCTGGTGCAGACTGAGGGGCCACTGGCAGTGGCACCAGGCTTTATCCCTACTGCTTGTATGGGCTTTTTGGAACCCATTCTCTTTGGAAGAAGACCTTGCTTAACCTAGATATAGTAGGGATGGTCTTGGTCCTTCCTCAAAGCAATGTGCCTTACTCTTTCTGAGGAGTGGATGGGGTCGGGAGGGGGATAAAATGGAGAGAATGTGAGGAGGGTAGGGAGTGGGAACTGGGATTGGCATGTAAAATGAAAAAGACAGTTTGTTTTTGTTTTTAGGCAAAAGTGAGACTTAACTACAGGGTCCTTAGTTGTAAATGTATCTTGCCTTCAGTAACAAAACTTCTACTTCTAACATTGCTTTCTTTATTCTTCCTTTTTATTGAAGGAGAAGAGAAACAAATGTGGAGGGTAGAAAGTAAAGGAATAGAGATCTATGTAAAATCTGAAGGAAGAACAGCCTATGAAATGTCTTAGCTGACTAGACCTCAAGAAAGAGAAATTCTGAGACAGTAAAGCTGAAACAGAGGTTCATGTCTAGAAAGGTGACATAAAAACAATCGAAGCCATCATTCTAGAATTATTTAAAAATAAAATCAAAACCAGAAGTTGTTGTTGGACACAAGTATAATCAGTCTTCTTATTGCCCCTGAATATTGTAGTGATACCTCCTAAAAAATATGTCAACATTTCTCTTCATAAATTTCATCACCCTTCTCCTAAAGTGCTGAACACTTACTTTCTTCCCTCCTATCTGATTGTATGTGGGAGACTCTCATTGTTCAGGCCAAATTTGCTACTCAAATAAAGGAAAATGAACAAGAAATAAAACTATATGTAATTGATTCTTTCCCACAAAAGGTGGTTTGGACTTCATAAGCAGATGCTCTTCTTTCTCTGATGAGGGGCCTTGCTGCATCAGTTGCTCCACTTCTTCTTGAGTATTTTGTCTTCTTCTCCACTGGCTTCTTCTAATCTCATAGTCCGCCATTCATGTTTCTTTCTCATCCTCATCTATCAAGTCATTTTTCCCATGAAGCTGTCTTGGTCTTCTCTCTCGTCTACACCACTGAGTTTCTCACAGGAGTGAACTATACACCAGCTATTTCTTACTTCTCACTACCTCTTCATTATAATTATTATCCATCACAATGACAAAGTTTTAGATAGTTTTAACTGCTAAACACATTTATAGTTGTTCCTTAGTATCTATAGGCAGTTGTTTTTAGGACCACACATGCTCATCCAGATCAGCTGACAAGTAATGCCCTTATATAAAATAGCATGATATTTACATATAATTCTTAGAATCCTCCCATTTGAATCATTACTAGACTCCCTGATACATAATACAATGTAAATTCTATGCAAATTATTGTTATAACATATTACCTGTATCAAAGGAAGAGTCTATATATGTTAAGTACAGATATAGTTGGGTTTTTTAAAATGTATTTCCAGTCTGTGGTTGGCAGATATAAAACCTATGGTGTAGTGGATCTACTACTTACAATTTCATCCTCACCTTACTTGGTTCTCCCAAGTACCACTCCAAGTAGCCATGAGGCTCCACTGATTACCTTTCAAATGGGATTCTACTTCATATACATAAATTCTTATCCTTTCATAATTTCACACTTTTTCTGATTTTCCATATACCTTAGTTAATGGCCACTCATTCTTCTTTAGGCTTTTCTTTCTCTATTAGGTATTGGGTTATCATTTGACCTAATCATAACACACACTCACACAAAGAAACACACACACTAGCTATCATACCCCTTCCCTTTCCCATATTCAAAGAAATCATACTTGGCTCTCTATGCCATTGATTCCTAAATTTTAAATTCTATCATCAATTAACTCACCAATTGAATAATAATCTAACAGACATCTCATATTTAATGTGTTTTAAAAATACCATCTTTAGACTCATCACCTTCTGTTCTTTCCTTAAGGTCTAGTTATAACTTAAGTGAAAAGTCTTGGAGTCATCCTAGATTCCTGTCTCACTGGGTAACTGACTTGATTAGGCACTGTATCTCCTACATGAATAATAAGATCTTTAATAACTACATTCTTACTGCCTTGGGGTTGCCTTACAGCAACTGGAAATTGGCAAAGTTATGATATCGGTAGATAAAATCAAGGAATGTATTAAAGATCTGTTTCCTCCCAAATACTGATCCAGTCTCTTATCTGGTAGAAGGAGAGTTGGGGGAAGAAGATGAAAATCTCCTCATATGAGGAGACTGTTCTAATCTAGAGAAAGTGTAGTGGCATTTCAATTGTGTTTTAATAAATAAAGATTGCCTGAAGAGCTGAGAGTAGAACAGTCCTGTTGGTTGGCCTTACAGACCAAATTATGGTAACACACACCTTTAAACCCAGTAGCCACAATGACACATATCTTTAATCCCAGTAGCCACACAAGTTGCCATAAAAACTGGATGGTGCATGCCTTTAATGACAGTGGTGCACACCTTTAATACCAGCCCTTGAGAGGATTATAAAATGGGAGAAACCAGTTCTCAAAACACAGTCTCATTCTGAGATTCCTAGAGGAAGGACCATCATTTCAGACTAAGGTCAAGGTAAGAGGAAGTGGCTGGATGTTTTGGTTTTTGTATCTTCAGATTGAACCCCAATTTCTGACACTGAATAGTTATTAATCATGCTTCAAGAAAGCTTATTGTTGTTTTAAAAATGGACAGATTGTTAGTTCACAGCAGTGGAGGAAAAGGTATGGCTTGGCATCAACTGGGGCAACTTCTGGTAGCTATCAGTGGTAAGTGGAGAGAATTCTAAGTTTTTACTTTGTGTTTTGAGTTTTTAAAAAAATTGTAGCATCCTTTATTTTTGTTTTTTTTTTTAATTTTTTATTGAGAAAAAGAAAAAGAATTTCCGCCTACTCCCAGCCTCCCATTTCCCTCCCCCTCCTCCCACCCTTCTCCCCCTACCCTCACTCCTCTCCCCCTCCCTCTCCAGTCCAAAGAGCAGTCAGGATTCCCTGCCCTGTGGAAAGTCCAAGGTCCTCCCCCCTCCGTCCATGTCTAGGAAGGTGAACATCTAAACTGGCTAGGCTCCCACAAAGCCAGAACATGAAGTAGGATCAAAACCCAGGGCCATTGTCCTTGGCTTCTCATCAGCCCTCATTGTTCGCCATGTTCAGAGAGTCTGGTTTTATCTCAGGCTTTTTCAGTCACAGTCCAGCTGTGGAAAGGAAGAAGTTAAACTTTCATTATTTATTTTTAATTGATTACTAAAGTATTAAAACATAGGTGATGATTCAGTCATTTATGGGAACCATGAGAAAGAAATTTTTGGCCCATTAGCATCTTGCAGGCTGTGGTCAAGGTCTTCATCTTCTACCCCTCAGGAAGTGTGGGACCAAGAATTCAAACTGACAATTCCCATCATATTTCTGGCATCTGAACTAAGATGTTTTTAATGACGAAAAATAAGCTGCTCTATTTAAGTGAGCTTCTATTTTTAAAAAGACTTTTTATATACTTAATCTCTAGTTTTGTCAACTGTTAAATTTTTAACACTTTATGAGAAAAAAATGATTAAAAAGATTATTGTAGGTTTCCAGGTTCTGGCTATTACAAACAATGCTGCTATGAACATAGTAGAGCATATACTTTTGTTGTATGATAAGGCCTCTCTTGGATATATTCCCAAGAGTGGTATTGCTGGGTCCAGGGGTAGGTTGATCCCGAATTTCCTGAGAAACCACCACACAAGGCCAGCTGGCCTGGGTCTGAAAAAGCCTGGGATAAAACCGGACTCGCTGAACATAGCGGACAATGAGGACTACTGAGAACTCAAGATCAATGGCAATGGGTTTTTGATCCTACTGCGCGTACTGGCTTTGTGGGAGCCTAGGCAGTTTGGATGCTCACCTTACTAGACCTGGATGGAGGTGGGTGGTCCTTGGACTTCCCACAGGGCAGGGAACCCTGATTGTTCTTAGGGCTGACGAGGGAGGGGGACTTGATTGGGGGAGAGGGAGGGAAATGGGAGGCTGTGGCGGGGAAGAGATAGAAATCTTTAATAAATAAATAAATTTAAAAAAAAAAGATTATTGTAGGTAACCAGAAATGAGACATTTTTCTGTAAAGCAGCAATTTTTTCTATATGCACATTCAGCAGTTTTTATTGCTTTTGTCATATAACATAAGACACTTTCATTCTTGGTGCCTTATTAGTGAACTCTCACAATATTCTAATGACTTGCATTTTGGGTGTATAACTTTTGTCTGAAAACACGATGCTCCATGTTTGGTGCAGGTACAAGGGGAAAGCCTTGGATCTACTGGTGAGCAGGACGTGTGCGTAGGGGTGGGTGGTTGTTTTGAGAGCTTCTTTTTTTACATGTATTTTTATGTCTATGCCTTGTTTAACATCTGCTACTAAAATTCACCATCTTGAATGTTTGTGTTTATGCTGATAGTAACTAGACCCCTAACTAAATGTATCTAAGGTACTTTGGTAACAACAGTCCACACTCGAAGATGAAAGAAAAAAAGGAAAAAGCGTAATAATTAAAAGTTTTTCTGTCCTAATTGTAGGAAAAACTTAAAATTAAAATGAGTGTTACTGGTTTCTTGTAGGACTCACCTCCATGATCAACTGTAACTTGCCATAGCTTTCAGTGGATCCACTTCCCTCAGTCTCACACGCCTCAGGAATGCAGTTTGTGCAGTTCTCCAGCAGATGGTGCCATAGTTCATTTTGTTGGTTCTAGACTCCTTTGAAGCTTTCTATGTAGGGTAACCATTCTTACAAGAACTGTACCATGTTTGAATTCACATAACATTTATTTATTTTAATTCCAGAAGACGCTATATGTTGGTGAAGATGAAAAATTAACAGATGAAGAAGAATTTGAATTGCTTGCTGTACTATGGCTGTCTAGCTCATAGTGCCAATACCAGTTCAGTTAGTTCCCTGAGCATCAGTAGCAAGGGCCACAGCTACCAAAAATGTATTTTAGAGGCGCTGATGCTGATTGGTGTGCTGAAAGGCTTGTTTTATTGTCTGTTTTAATATGTTTCTTAGGTAAATAGTAAGAATAGTGGTTTTGCATCACCTCACACCAAGTCTCTAGCCATTTGCTGGGGGGGAAGGGCAGGGAGTGTAGACCAGAGGTTAAAAGGAAGGGTTTTTTTTTCCTCTATTGTTTTTCTCCTTATTTTTTGAAACAGGGTCTTTCACTGAACCTGGAGCTCACTGATTTAGCTAAACTGGCCACATTCATATGTGCATGAGTGCACAGACTCAAATAGGTATATAAACACTACACACATAAGTGTACACATGCGCACATGCACACACACACACCAAAATAAAAATTTGTACAATTGATGGTTTAGCTCTTTATGTGTACTCAAAGAATATTTTATTTATACCTTATATGAAGCTGGAGAGATAGTTCAGTGGTTAAGAGCACTTGCTGCTCTTGTAGAAGATCCAAGTTCTGTTCCCAGCATTGACATGACAGCTCACAAATATCTGAAACTCCAGTTTCAGGGGATTTGATGCCCCCCTTCTGACCTCCTTGGGCACTGCACACACCTGGTGTACCTATATAAATGAAGGCAAAATACCTATACACATAAAATGAAAACAAAATGTTATTAAGAATTAACCTATATCTGATCATATCAGAAGTGACATAAACAGAATGAAGGAAACAAGCATGTGTTTCCTGGAATTTTTCTCTTATTAACTCAGAAATCTCTAAGTTCAATATTTTAAGGAATTTTCTACTAGTTCTAGTGAGCAAACACATTGTCTTGCTATATTTCTTTGCTGACTATAAAAATAAAGTAGGGTTGGGAGGGGGACTTCTAGTCCGTATATTTTTTATCTTTTTTTGTTGAGACCTGAACAAAATCCTACTTTTAGGTTGCCCTGGCTGTGGAAAAGAGTTCCTCTGGGGGAGTAAAGATCAGGGGAACAGGCAGCCTCATGAACCCTCATAACCTTTATGGAGAGCAACAGCTCCAGGTCTCTTCCTTCTGGCAAGAACCATAATCATGCAAGCCCTGTCTCTTCTCTCTGCTGTCCTTCCAGAAACTGGAAACTGAAGCTGTTCCAGCTGGTACACAGCAAAAGTTTAAGAATGAATGAGTGTTTCTGCTGAACTGACGTATAAAGTTAAAAATAGACCAAATTAACTTATAGCTTTAGTCATTAGAGGGAGAAACCTTCTGAAGGCACAGTTACTTCAAGGAACCCCCAGCGGCCTTCTGAAGCACTGATCGTGTTCTGTTTCTTGACCTGGAGGATGGCCAAATGGGGATTTCCAGACTGAAATGACACATCCCAGTGAATCAGTGATACTTATGGTGCATGCAGTATTCATTACAAAGAAAATGCCTAGCTAGCAGTTTCCATTTTGTGTCATATTTTGATTATCAGAACATATGTGACGAAGAATGGCTTATCCTTAGCCCTAAATAGAACTGTAGCACTACCTCGAGCAAAATACCTAAAAATAGGTTTTTAATTAACCTTAATTCTTAACCTAACAATATTTGTAGCTTTTAAAGAACTTCATAGCAAGCCCTAAACTATCCCTAATGATAAACCTAACAATGGCTCTCCTAACAGTCTGAACCATAAAACTAAACTTAGCTCTAACCTAATCACAGGACAAACACTAAACCTAATGACAATGTAACACTGATCTTAATTTTAAGCCTACTTTCAACTCTATCATTAATCTTAGAAATATAACTGAAACAGTCCCCATTCACCACTGGATCCAGCCTCCCATTTGGGCTACAGTATTCTACCAACCCTTTGGCTAAAACAGGGGGCACACAGGTATAGACAATCTGGTGTGCTAATTGTAACATTCCAAGGGCTATTCAAGTAACCATTGAGCTGTTTCACCACATAAGAGGCATTAGCAATATTAACAGATGTCACACAAATGGAATGATAAGTGTGAACAAGACATTTATTGTTCGAGCCATAAGTCCACTTGCTCCTACAATGGGGCAGTCGGTTGATTTAAATTCAAAAGACCAGATTCAATGTGGACATTCAGGGCATTTTGAATCTGGAGAGCAGCATTGACTTGTCTTGCTAGTTTATCCACGGTGTCCAACACCAACAATGTTTGTGCTATTGCCAGTCCTGCGACCATGGCTGCAGCAACAGACACCATGATGACAGCACCCACTGCAGCTGTCATTCCAAAATCTCGTTTTTCTCGATACAGAGTCATCTCAGTCTGTTTAGTCTATTCGGTAATTGGCAGTGGTATGATGGCTAGTACCCGAACCAACAAGGCAGCACAGGAGTGGTCATCCCAACAGTGGCTCAGGTCACAGTTTCTGAAAGAACCACCAAGAATATCTTTTCCCCCAAAAGTGCTATTCCATACTACAAAAAGGAAAAGAAAAAAAGAACGAATTAGTTGCTTGAGCAGAGACACTGCCAACAGGTGTTTGGAATACTAGACCTGAGAAACTACCACAGCATTTCCTTTTGGGGAACCGTCTGTAAAAACTGTTCCAGCTCCCACCAGAGGCCTAGGTTTTACTATCCGTGGAAAGATAACAGGATGATTTTTTAAAGAAACTTAACAATGAATGTTGGGGATAATGGCTATCAATCATTGCATCAGTTGATAATAAATATAGAGTCCAATCATCATTCTATTGCTGTAAATGTAACAATTGATCTTTATCATAGGGAAGTACAATTTTGTCTGGAAATTTGCCAAAGGTTTGTATGCTCATTTTCCTACTTTCCAGAGCAATTGCAGAATTCACAATATGGCGAACAACACGAGGAGAAACAGGCCTATGTACGTACATAATAGGTCCAGATTGCCCAAAAAAAAAAAAAAAAAAAAACCTCAAGTTGGTGCAAAATGAGATGTTAATACTAATAATTGTATAGGCTTATCATAATCCACCCTTTGTAAATGCACCTGTTCTATACTCTGCCTAAGCAATTTTAGAGCTGCTTCAGGAAATCTTTTTTTTTTTCTTTCTTTTTTTTTTTTTATTGAGAAAAAGAAAAAAGTTTCCACCTCACCCCCGCCTCCCATTTCCCTCCCCCTCCCCCCACTCCTCTCACCCTCCCTCTCCAGTCCAAAGAGTGGTCAGGGTTCCCTGCCCTGTGGAAAGTCCAAGGTCCTCCCCCCTCCGTCCATGTCTAGGAAGGTGAACATCCAAACTGGCTAGGCTCCCTGAGCCACCACAACTGGCCCAGGCTGCACACAGGCTGAGACATTTCACAGCTACTAAGAGGGTTTCTCGAGTGCTGCGGGGAAAACCTACTGCTCGCACCACAGACTCTTGGGCTTGCAGAGCCTGGAACCGCCACCGTCTTCTCCTTGCTCCACTGCTGCCTTCTGGGGCAGCTCAGCAGGGTCTGTGCTCCACCTTATCTTGGCTCCCAGGCGGGGCACCGACTTGGCGGGGCAATGGGCTTTCTTCCACAGCCGCCTAGCAAAGCTCTGCTCCAGCTGCCTTCTAACCCCGCTGCATTCGTTCTGGGTCCAAACTGGTGCATGGAGCGGAGTGGCTCAGGAAAGCAGGCTTGCTGCTCCAGAACCACTGAAGGGCCCCCACTTAAATAATCTTTTAGGCTGATGACACCCAAAATCCCATTCTGGCTACTTCCTGCTGAGTGGGGGCTCTGAATTCTGGGGGTATTTTACTGCAACACTTCAGGAGGTCTCAGTGAATCAAACCACATGAATCTTGAATAAATCCTCAGGTTCTCATCCTCTGTGGAGACAAAAGCAGAACCTCTTTTCCAAAGCATGAAATCCTTAGGCCCATACTTTAAAGTCAAAATACCTTTCTTAGCAGTTCCCAGAATCAAATATCTTTCTCCAATCCAGAACACCATAGACAACACAGTCAACATAACATACATTCTATCTTTTGGAAGCCTCCAATTCACCCTCCCGCCTCCTGTTCCAGAGGGTGTCCCGTCTTAATTCCTCAATATGTGCCCACCGGCTGGGGACTACCCTGTCTGCTTACCCCTCTTCCTCCATTGGACTTCCACTTGCCACACATGCATGGCCTGGAACCGAAACCCTAGCTAAGGATGTCAGGATTAACACATACCTCAATCCGCCCTCACCTTCCAAGGACGACCAGTTCATGAGCTTGGGGCAAGGGGCTAGAGGTTAAAATACACAAACACACAGAGAGACAGAGACACGGACCTCTAGTCACTGGTAAGCCCTTTATTCAATAGCACCCTGGAGGCTTATATACCCAGCAGTCAAGTGGGCCAACAGGTGAAAACCTTATCCTCTGATCCTCAAGGCCAAGGCAACACGTGCTTGTGAAGCAGAGCTGGTAAACAATTTTGACACAGCCTTTAGTAACTCAAATCAGAAGGAAAGTAAAGATCTCTAGCAAGAAAGAGCAGCTGGAGGCCAGGACTCCAAATGGTCCCAACTGCAGGTGAACAATTTAAATAGACCTAGAAGTTGTGAGGAAATAGAAACTGTCATAAAAAAAAAAAGCCCAAGCAAAAAAAAAGCCCAGGACCAGATGGTTTTAATGCAGAATTTTCCCAGAACTTCCAAGAACAGCTGATACCTATACTCCTTAATGTGTTTTACATAATAGAAACATAAGAGCCTTGCCAAACTCTTTTTTTGAAGCTACAGTTACCCTGATACCAAAACCACACAAATACTCAACCAAGAAAGACAATTACAGACCAATCTCGCTTATGAACATCGATGCAAAAATTCTCAATAAAATACTGGCAAACCGAATCCAAGAACACATCAAAAAATTATCCATTTCGATCAAGTAGGCTTCCTCCCAGAGATGCAGGGCTGGTTCAACATATGAAAAATCTATCAATGTAATCCATCATATAAATAAACTGAAAGAAAAAACCATATGATCATTTCATTAGATTGTGAAAAAGCATTTGACAAAATTCAACACCACTTTATGATAAAGGTCTTGGAGAGGTTAGGGATACAAAGATCATATCGAAATATAATAAAAGTAATATACAGCAAGCCAACAGCTAATATCAAATGGAGAAAAACTCAAAGCCATTCCACTAAAATCAGGAACAAGACAAGGCTGTCCACTCTCATCATATCTTTTCAACATAGTGCTTGAAGTTCTAGCAATAGCAATAAGACAACATAAGGAGATCAAGGGGATTCGAATGGGAAAAGAAGAGGTCAAACTTTCGTTATTTGCAGATGATATGATAGTGTACATCAGTGACCCCAAAAACTCTACCAAAGAACTCCTACCTTCAGTGATGTGACAGGATACAAGATCAGCTCAAAAAGATCAATAGCCCTCCTGTACACAACGGATAGAGAAGCCGAGAGGGAAATCAGAGAAACTGTTTATAATCTCTCGTGAAATTTATACTGTAGAAATGGCAGTATACTTGTACCATGTATAGATCTGGTTGAAAGCATTAACATTGTTTCTTTATCCAGAAAACTGGGACAGGTGTTTTCTGTGCAATACAAAGTGTCTTTGACATCTATAGTTAGGAAACAAGCAAAGGGAAGTTGAAATCTTGAGCTTGTTGCTATGGTGACTGTGGTAGTATTCTGCCAGAGCTAGATTAATAGCTTATCAGAATTTTGTCAATTCATGTTAAGACTATGGAATTTTGGAGTCTTAATATAACAGTAGCGTAATGAGAGAGATATCTGGAACACATTTTATTCTTTTAAACATCTCAAATCTTTTTTTGCTTATTCAGCACTTAAGACTTTTTGTCCTCAGACCTTTGTAACTTGCATTTATGCACCTTAAGTCACTTTTAGGTGCCCTCAGACCTTCATAACTTGCATTACATGTCTTAAAACACTTTCGTAGACCCTCAAACATTCTTAGGCCCTCACATTTTTTTGCATTTTAAAACAACTTTTATCTAATTTGCCATTAATTCCAAGTAGCTGACCACTGAGCACAGTCACTGTAAAGTAAGTTCCTGTAAACAAAGGAATGGTAAGAAGTTATACTGAAATCTCTTTTCTGAGTTTATTTTTTTTTTTGAGTCTGGTAATGAGGTGAACTGTGTCTGGACTTAGTATTGGGTCTAAGAGAGTGAGGTCTGTGACTTGAATTTTATAGAGGACTGGGAAGGCAACTGAAGCCCTGGTTGCTGCTTTTAAGTTGGCAAAGGTATTAGTAGTCAAACTGTGTCAGAGTTCTGAAGAGAGTAAACTTTACCTGAATTATTGATTAAAAATTGACAGAGAATTACTTGCTGTCTGTCTAGACAGCTACCCCAAGGTCCTCCTTGGTCGTTAAGGGCAGGTCGTAGGGCAACATCTGTCTTCCAGCTGAAGATCTCACAAGCTTCCCTGGCATGAGGACTTAGGCAACTCTAGGTATTAAATTCCCCAGTGTCCTGTTTTATCCACCATCTAAAGAGAGTCTTTGCAGCTTGAGGTGAAAGGCAGGTTCACTCAGTGTCTAATTCTGCCAATTTTGAGGCCAGTTTTGGGTAGACATTCTTCTGCTTCCATCAGTCTTCTTTGGAGGAAATCAGGGAGATGTCTGGAACTGGCTTGCCTCTCTATTACACAAAGCTTTTAAATAAAACATTTAGTTGCTATTTTCTGCAGATCTCTGAGCATTTGGGGACAGTCTGTCCATTAGGGAGATCTCAGCAGACAACCCTTGCTACCAGTTATTTGCCCTAAGCACACAGAGCACTAGATTGGGCTTCTCCCTGCAATAACCACATCAGTGCTTAGTATGACTATAACCAAAGAGCTTGGAAATTCATAAGATGATGCTTAACTTGCATTTCCTAACAGTCTACAATGTGTTAGCAGCTTTCATAACTAGGACTTCATATTACATTCCTGCTGGATTTAGTCTTAAAATAATGATTTTAATTGAAGCTCTTTTAGTGTCAAAATATAATCCTTTAATAGTAGATGATGAGTTCAATAAAGAAACTAAGATAGCCATTCTATTGGTAATAGCAGAACAGGTTTGTGCCAAACTAATACTGTGTCATGAAAAGGAAGAAAAAGTGATGAGGGAAAGACCCCAGGGCCAAATGGGAATAGGAGAAAAGAGGTTTGTGAGGTGGGGTGTGGGCCCTGAGCAGGGACTGACTGAGGAACACAGAGGCCAACATTGCCATGGGTCCCCTGCCTAAATCTCCAGTCCTAAAGAAGAAACCTGTCTGAGGGGCAGGTATTTTATCACAGAATATATATCTTGTTTATCAAATACCTACTTATCAAACATATGTTGTCATTTCGTTAAAGTTTCTGAAGTCTTGGTGTTAGATACTTGGCAAAGACATAAGTTTTTATGTGTAAATCTCTAAATTAGTTTTTGTTACTCTAAATAGACCTTTATAATCTTAAACTTTTATCATCATATAAAAGTTCATATCAATTTAAAACACTTGAAACTTGTTGCTTCCTTAGGCTAGAAGGAAATACGATGTACAGCGATGCAATGTAGAAAGAGCTCCTTAAGACTAAGATGTTATATAACATGTAATCATAAAAATAATATTTGCATCTTAATTATAAGCACATATATGGGTAATTAAATCAAGCTCTTATATAGTTAAATTTAAGTCATATATGTGTATATGCATTTTAAATAAGAGTTGAACCATTTATATTCTCATGTATGGAAATTTTAGTATAAGGCTTTATTCATTTGCTGAAAGTCAAATTTTGTTATAAATTATATAGATTTTAACCCATATCTCATGAACAATCTGTAAGTCCTAAGAGAAGAATTTAAAGTATTATTTTAAGATATTATTATCATTATTATAACTATTTTAATCCTTATTATATCAGACACAATAACCAGAACATCCAGAAGTAAATTTTAAGGTTGGGCAGTCAGTAAGGGTTGCAGACAGGACGCATCAAACCAAGTCAATTTATACATTTAGATACATTTAGAAATAAATATTTACTGGCCATGTTTATGCATTTTAACATAACAAAATTTTTCTTACTTTTTCCAGCTGAATTTTGAGGTTGGGGAAGGGCAGCAGGCCATTTGTACTTTCCTGATAGGGCTGCTCCTACTAATAATGGGCCCTGGTGTTCCTTACTATGTCATTCCTTACTATGGAGCAGGTGTTCTTTTGTGAGATCTAAAAATTTATTGTCCAAGAGAAGCAGCTGATAGTGGCCATCATTGCCTGCTGCCATTTATTCTTTAACCTTTGTCTAACCTTGGCTCAGTTAACTTTGTCCTTGGATCTTAGCCTGGATTTTATCCTTTAAGAAATTCTGAACTGCAGAGGTGTCTCAAGCCAGCAGAAGTTCCACAGTCATGCTGAGGTGTGAGAACAGGCTGTCTTCATGCAGCCCACTTAGGCTCATCCTAATCTAAAGCACTCACTCCATGTTGTGTCTGTAGCACTCAGAAACTGCTTTCTTTCCAAACTTCTTTATACTGAGTTAAAATTGGCCTGATGGAGGACTGGAAGAAATGAGGACCCTCAGATATTGCTATGGTGTAAAATTGTCTAGCCCTTTTAGAAGCTATGTATAACTTTCAGAAACTTGAATAGCAGCTCCCATATGACCTAGTTGATCCCAGAATGAGAAGTGTCCACAGAGAATATAGAAGCATTCCTAAGAGCACTCCCCAAACAGCAAATATTCAAATTCCCATCACTCATGAGTAAAAAAGTCAATGACGTCAAGCCCTTCCATGGAATACTGTTAAGCATGAAGTACATGTACTCATTTGACCATGTGTTAGTCAGCCTTCTGATACTTAGAGAAATCTCTGGCATATTCATCTAATGCACGGAAAGGTTTAAACTTTATTCCTGATTGTAGAGATTTTCTAGTTTTCTGTGCTCATTGCTTGAGCTCATTGGGCTGAAATTGAGGTAACCTGTGGTTTAGAGAGCTCCTTTTAGGGAACGCTGCCCTCCTTGGAGCCACTGGGAAGCACTGAGTGAGAGCAAGGGGCTGGTCTACCATCATGCAGTGGTCTTGTACCAGGAAACTAAGCCTTTAATGTAAAGACTGGAAAACTTGCTATGCAAGCTGGGATAACTTGTCAAGGAACCCTGGCAACCACAATTTGTGACTTGGGTTTATAAGGCAAGCACTACATTGACTGATCTGTCCACTGTGTTCTTCTCCCACGTTACCAGGCATGCATATGGTTCACAGACATACAGGCAGGATAAATACTTTATACCACACATATAAAGTAGAAATAAGTTGAAAACTTATCAAAACAGACCAAAAGTACATAATCCTCACCACATCACTACATCACTCTGCCTGGGTTGGAATATGGGTAGAGAGGATGTGGGCTAATGAAAGTTAACCCTCTTCTCTATAGTATCCCAGGTGATCTCTTCTTAAATTAGGTTAGCTAGGAACTAAACATGTGGATGCAATGCGCTGTGCTTGTATGTGTGCATCCATGTACTTGTGTGTGTGTGTTTGGGTGTGTCTGTGTACATGCATACACACACGTACACATGGGTTCAGACAACTCTACCCTAAGAATACAACCTTCTAATGAATAGGAACATCAAAGACTGGAGGAATATCTTCAGACCCCACTGAAGCTGAAGAAACTGGTTACCCAGCAAAAGGACTTAGCAGTCAAACTATAGCATCACTTCACTATGTCCCAGATGAGGCAGGAGCCCAGACTGGCAGCAGCAGTCAGTCTAGTGGATCACCTGTAACTGCATCTCTGAACTCTTTGGGTTTTTGTTCATTTGGCAAGGCTCCCAACCACAGCCAGGGAAAGAAAGTTCAGAGTATCGAGTTAGTTAATCACTAGGAATTGTCCAGGCAACAATATGCTTGGTTATTAGTCTTCTGGGGATTATGACACCTTCTTTTCTTCTGAGATCTCTAGTGTAGTCTAAGTATCTCATTCCTTAGGTTATGTCTCCCCACAAATATTCCCATGGTATCCCCAAACCTAGAAGTGGGAGGTCAATTGTGAAGGACAGAGTGTTCTATACCACTTTATTTTCCTTCAGGAACATCACATTTAGAGATGAATTTCTATTATTCAGATTATTAGAATGCAGCACACTCCTGCTGATTACAGGCTCTCTGCAGGGTTCCTCAGTTTCCAGTGAGAATATTTACTCTGGCCAGAAACAGTTTAGCAGTTGACAAATTAACCCCATGCAGCATCTGAGCTGGAGGAATAATCACAGCCTTCTCTGCAGTGTTGTGTAGAGTCCACTAGAGGTCAGCCAAAGTGGCCTGGTGTTGCTGATCCCTTCACCCCTCACAGGTCTCCCTAATTCCCACTCTGAAAAACTCTGTGGGAAAAGAAATCTAGTTTTAAAACATTAAAGCCCAAATTGGATGTCTGTCTGTTGCTGACCTTTTCCCAGTCTGTGCGGTTGAGGACAGCTGGGCTCTGAGTTCATCTGTCCTACCTAGGTCAGTTCAGGAGTGTGATCAATCAAATAGAAGCAGTAGAAGTAGATAAAGACCCATGACTAATGCAAGTAGGTGAGGAGTGGGTCTGGCCTTTAACATTTTCTATTCTGGAAGTAAGCTAGCCCCTACTAGACTTTCTCTTCTCTAAGTTGCCCTGCTCATGGTGTTTTCATGGCAACAAAAACATAAACAAGATGAGGGTAAGATTTAGAATATAGCAGGAAATGAATACTGGTCTAGCAAAATGACTTCTGATTGGTTGAAACTGAGACTTAGCTTAGGCTCATTTCTCACGAGCTCTTATAATGTGACCTGTTTCTCTTCATCTATGTTTTGGCTCGATGCTTTTTGCCTTTCTTTCCCTCTGTATATCTTACTTTCACTGCTTCTCCTTTGCTTCCTGGCTTCTGGTCCCAGGCATGTCCCTCTCTTTCTCTCTTGTTCACTTCTTCTCTTTTTCCTCATTCTGCTATTTATTCTCTATGCCCACCAGTGCTGCTTATCCCTCTCCTGCCTAACTATTGGTGTCTTCAGTGATAAGGGCCCACCACCAACTCTTGAGAGACCACCAAGGCATACATGGATAATCTCTATTAATTTTAGAAAAACTTTGACTATCCTGGTCATCATTCGAAATAAGGTTCCTTGTTTTGATACTGGAGGTTTGGCTGGTCTATGGTTGTTGTGGGAAGGACCGCCAAACCGAGTGACTTAACTTCCTCTCGCTCTCTCTCTCTCTCCCAGTGTGTGACTAGAAGCTTGACTATCATTAATGATTATCCATTAACAACCTATATACATTACATTTTTAAATGAACTACACAATCATAATACCTTAGTCAAGATCAGAAATACATACATACATATATATACATATAACAAGATTGACCCTAAATTTAAATCACTAAAGCAAAATCCATATCAATGCAAATTATTCATATCTATATCATATCCCCCTTTAAATGTAAAAGAACATTTATAAACAATATATGGGAACATGGGCGCAGTTATTTCTCTCCAAACTGCTTCCTGCTGAATGGGGGCGTTGTTAATTAGGTCTTTCATGGTATAACCTGTGTGCTAGTTTCATCTCAGTTGGCAGTTGAGCGAAGCAATTTTCTGAAGGTGTTCACAGCAACCCTTCAGGAGGGCGTGGTCCATCATACCATATTGGGATAGAAGCAATCCACAGATTCTTAACCTCTGTGAAAACAAAAGAAGAAACTCCTTTCCAAAGCATCATGTCCTTAGATCCAAATTTCAAAGTCAAGGCATTTTCAAAATATCTATGTTGGATTAGTTCAGCAGCATTTATAAACAAATATCTTTTAGCAGCTGTTGCTCTTTTCTCAGCATTCAAACAATTTAAAGAGAGCATAATAGCATACAGTATCAAGATTCTCTGTGTATTTTCCATCTTTGTGTGGCTTTATTTTAACTCTATTTTGTTTATTTTTACTTTTTGAGACAGGTTTTCTGTACATCTTTGTCCTGGAATAACTCTGAAGACCAGGCTGTCCTTGAACTCTCAGAGATCCATCTGTCTCTGCCTCCCAGGCACTGGTATTAAAGGCGTGTGCTACCACACCTTGAAGTCACAGAGGTCAATCTCCCTGTGCCTTCCAAGTGTTGGGATTAAAGGTGTGTCCTACCACACCCAACTACTCTCTTTCTTCCTTTTTTTTTTACTTTAAGAACTTTAACTTTTAGCCTGTATGTATTTTTAACACACTGTAAATCATTTAAACATTTTCTTTGACTTTGAATCTTTCTTTTACTGTATATGTCTCTTTTTTGACCACATGAGTCTTTAATTTACCAAGCAATATTGGTAGGATTAAAGCTGTGGCTTTGGCGGCTGGATCCAGCCCATTCCTTAGCTTTCCAGCCTCATGTCAGAGATACAGGCTGTCGCCATGTTTATCGCCACAACTCTATGGCATTTCAAGGTCCCTGCCAGCAAGTAAGTTGCATCATTATGTCCACAGACAACACTCAAGTCCTCTCTCTGTAGTCGGCCCTCCTGCCTCAAACAGTCAGAGTTTGCCCTGGCAGGATGGCCCAGAAAGCCGGCATTTTTAAACAGCGCAGCTTTTTTCTTGCTACGGCTGAAAACCAAAAAGCATGCGTTCAGCTTTTCATCAACACTGTTTAAGTGTTTCATGACAGGACCTCTTAATGAGCTGCAGGGTTTTGCAGCTAAAGCAGAGTCAGGAACCCTCTCTCAGATGAGAGTGCTTGCTTGCCTCTAGCAAGCAGAGTAGACCCGAGAAATTGTTGCTACCAAGAAAACATGCTTTACTCTTTCCCAAGCTTTCTCAGGCTTTCAGTGGATTCAGTTGTCCACACGTCTGGGCGCCATTCTGTTGTAGGAGCTGTGGGCCTCTTCCCACAGCCCGGCTCCTGGCCACCAGCTAGCTTATGCCCCGAAATAACAACACACAAACTGTATTCTTTTAAACACTGCTTGGCCCATTAGCTCTAGCCCTTACTGGCTAATTCTGATATCCCGATCAACCCATCTCTAATAAACTGTGTAGCACCGGTCTTACTGGGAAAGATTCAGCATGTCTGACCTGGCGGCTTGCTTCATCGTGTCTGCCCAGAGAGGGGAAGCATAGCGTCTGAGCTCACTTCCTCTTCCTCCCAGCATTCTGTTCTGTTTACTCCTCCCATCTATGTTTTAACCTATGAGGGCCAAGCAGTTTCTTTATTATAATTAACCAATGATCTTCCTCCATCACCTCATGTTCAGTGAGAGACCCCATCTCAAAAGATAATCTGGAGAGCAACTAAAAGAGATACTCAGCTTCTACCTCTGGCCTCCACATGTGCTCACACACCATGCATACATACACATAAATCTAACATGGTCAATTGTCTAAGAATAGTGATTTAGAAAGTATGACCCAAGGTCCTGGAGAACTGGAAGTACACAGACACACCACAGGTGAACACACAGACCAGGAAACCCTCTAAGTCAAGAACAAAACAATACCTTTATTGTTATATGTGGAATTTTTCTTTCTAAAAAGAAAGCCTCTCAATTTAATGTTTTTATTCATTCATTATAGATGGAGCCTCACTGTGTAGCCCTGACTGGCCTGGAACTTGCTATATGGACCACATTAGCCTCAAATTCACAGAGATTTGTCTCCCTACTTTTATAGCCTTAAAAACTATGGAGAACCTCAAAGAGCTAGTTTTGGGGGTTTTACTTATTAATATTTCCCATTAGTTAGACATTAAAACAAAATTAGTTCTATTTTCAAAGTTTTAGTTTTGTTTTGCTATTATGTTTTGGTGTTTTGTTTTTGTCTTTTTGTTGTTTTTGTTTGGTTGGTTAGGACTTACCATATCAGCCTGACTGTCCTGGGACTTGCTATGTAGACCAGGCTGACTTCGAACTTAGAGATCCATATGCCTCTGCCTCCTGAGGACACCACCATGACTGTCTTATTTTCAGTTTTGTTGGGAACCTCCACACTGATTTCTACAGTGGCTACACAGTTTATTGTTCTACCCGCAGCTGATAATTACCCATATTCTTATTTCTACCTCTTAGTTTTTTGTTTAATAGCAGCCATTTTTGACAGGGGAAAGCCAGAATCTCAAAGCAGGTGTTTCATTTTTATTATTTTCCTAATGGCTAAGGATGTTGAACACTTTTTTAAAACAATCACTGAACATTTGTATTTCTTTTTTATTTTCTTTATTGTATGCATATGTATGTGTCTGCATAAGCATAGGCCATATGTCTGTGCATGCCTGCTGCAGACAGAGGAGGCCATCAGATGCTCTGAGAGTCTGTCTTTCCCCAGTCAAAAATGACTGCTATCATTATTATTATTATGTATACATGTTTCTTCCTTCATATATCCTGCAGTACAGAAGAGAACAGCCTCTGATCATGAAGCATCTGCTCCCTGACAGCGAACACACAGACGCCCAGGCTGTTCTGGTCGTCCCTCCAGGCCTAGCCTCCCCAGACCAGAGGTCTCAGTTTGGAGTCCACTGCTCTGATCAAACACCGTGACTGATAAGAACTTGGGGAGGACAGGGTTTCTTTGGCTTAGGCATCCCAATCACAGCCCATTATGAAGGGAAGCCACGGCAAAGAATCCAGGAGAGAACCTGGAAGCAGGAACTGAAGCAGAGGCCATGGAGGGATGCGGCTTATTGGCTTGTTCCCCATGGCTTTGCTTCTTTCTTATACAGCCCAGAACCACCCATCTATGGGTAGCACCACCCTTCCCAGACTGAACCCCCCCCACACACACACATACCAATAATAATTTTTAAAATACTCCCACCGAGTTGCCTACAGGTTGGTCTAATGGAGGCAATCTCTTCTCAGTTGCAGTTCCCTCTCCCAGATGATCCTACTGTATTTCAAATTAACAAAGCAACCCTACCCAGCATGCCACAATTCCTTCCACACACCACCTGCGGGGCCAGCTGCATTGATTCCACCTGCCAAAGTGGACGGGTAATTCCATTTTCACAGAGCTTCCCTCTGATGTTAGGTGATGAGAAGCCTAGCCTCACCCATTTAATGGCAAAGCAACATCAAGGAGAGGAAGGCCACGGCTCTTTCCTCACCTCTGCACAAAGCCAAATGGCAGTTCCTCTTCTGTGAGTTTTCTAAAACATTGATCCCCATTGGCTTTCGTGGACCTTTGGACTCAGGCTCATGGGCTCCAGTACAACCTGAGTCTGGCCTGCCAGGTGCTCTAGCGACCGATGTCTTCAAAGCCAGTCTGCTCACACCTGTGCTGCACCAGTGACGAGGCTGGACTATGCTGAGGGTGGCTGATGAGTCTCCAGCCTGCAAGTCTGGGCCTTTCCTTTACATTCTATTTGCAGATCAATGATCCTTCTAGCTTTGGGGTATGGTTGTGTTCTCTCCTAGGTGGGGCAAGGCTTTGTTCCCCAGAGGTGACCCTTAGAGTTCCACTCTGCTCCACTGGGGAAGTTCAGTCAAGGAGGGTTTTAGAGCAGAAAATGTAACTGACACTTTGAAGGGGGATTTTAGAGATTTTACCAAAGTTCTCACCAAAGTTCTCACCTGAGAAAATGACTTGATTTGGTTGGTCCTGGTTTGCAGGACCCAAAGCAAACTCCCATGTTTATGATCAATTGAATCTCAACAAAATGCTGCAAAATCATTTTTAAAAACAATATTTTTAGCTGTGGTGGTGCACGCCTTTAATCCCAGCACTCAGAGGTGGGCAGAACTCAGTGAGTTCGAGGCTAGCCTGGTCTATAGGAGCTAGTTCCAGGACAATTTTTTTTCAACAAGAAATGATTCTGGGGTAATTTGGTATCCACACTTGAAAAAAACAAGTGCTGGTGACTATGAAACATCACCAATAAAATTCACTCAGAATGCAACATTAAAAGTATGAAATGAGATGTGCAAATTCAAAGAAAAAAACGGGCACACGTCGTTGTGACTGGATCAGGCAAAACTTTGTGTTAAAACATTAAAGCCTAACAGCTCAATCACCATACGCCAGTGTGCTTCAGAGCCAAGGAGAGTAAGGCAAGATAGCTAGAAGAAGAAAATACTGGCACGTTCATGTGCCTGATGAAGAACTCACATCCAAGACATACAAAGGACTACAAACACCAGCAAAAGGATAACCCAATTTAAAGCTGGAGAAACAATTTATCTAGACCTCCTCTATGAGGTACACGAACAGCCAATAGGTCCATGGAGACCCCTGTGCTCCATATGTTAGGGGAATGCAGATGTGATCCACAGAACACATCAAGTAAACCTGATTTAGTTAAAAAAGTGGAAAAGGGGGCTGGAGAGATGACTCAGTGGTTAACAGCATTGCCTGCTCTTCCAACGTCCTGAATTCAATTCCAGGCAACCACATAATGGCTCACAACCGTCTGTAACGAGGTCTGGTGCCCTCTACTGGCAACAGAAAAAAAGGGCTGGAGAGATAGCTCAGTGGTTAAGAGCATTGCCTTCTCTTCCAAAGGTCAGAAGTTCGATTCCTGGCAATCACATAATGGCTCAAAACGATGTGAAATGAGGTCTGGTGCCCTCTACTGGCAACAGAAGGAAAAGGCAATGCTTAAAAGCATTGCCTGCTCTTCCAAAGGTCCTGAGTTCAAGTGCAGACATACACACAGACAGGGCCATAAATAGATTGGGAAAGATATCAGAGTAATATCACCCTTCATGGGACTGCTGGGAGGGACAAGGCTCCAAAGTTCTTGTCCTGCTGCCCTGCTCCACCAGTGACCACTCCTGGAGTGAATTATTAAAGTCTCTGGAGCCTTAAGTGGTATCTCACCTTCCTCATGGCGCACACAGCCTAGGAATAAAAAGAACCCCAGAAAGTTGTCCTCTGCCCTCCACTTGTGCTCCTCCCACAAATAATAAGTAAAAATAACTTTTAAAACACGAAGAAAGATTAGCTGTGCTAGGGATAGAGCTCAGTTTCTTGATTTTTTTCCTTCCCAAGACAGGATTTCTCTGTGTATCTCTGGCTGTGCTGGAACTCGCTATGTAGACCAGGCTGGCCTCAAATTCACAGAATTCACAGCCTGCCTCTGCCTCCTGAGTGCTGAAATTAAAGATCTGTGCCACCACTGCCCAGCTAAATTATTCAATATTTTTAACCCATGTTGTCTTTTTTACCTGGAAAAGGTTGAGGGTTCTAACTGCTGCCATGTCCAATTTCATGTATTGGTTGAAGTCAAAAGTAATCAGTTCAAACTGTCCAAAATTTGAATCATCTGACAAGAGTTCTAAAAACTTGATTACTGCAGATAATGATGAAACTGCAACCTAAAAATAAATATTAAATAAAAGATTCTTCCATCACTAAGACTAGAGACTAGAAAGGCAAAACAAAAGCAAAGAAAGACTAACTGGGCATAGAGGCACATGCCTGGAATTCTAGTACTTGAAAGACCAAAAGAGGATAATCAAGAGTTTGATACATAGAGAATTTGGGGCAAATCTAGAATACAAAGAGAAACTTTGTCTCTCATGCTGGTGAGATGGCTCCATGGATCTCATGGCCACAGCTTGATCCCTAAACCCACAGCAGAAAGAGAACTCCTGAGGTTGTCCTCTGAGCTTCACATACATGCTGGGCACCCTAATGACCATACACTCATATTCATACCCAATAATTAATACTTACATGTATGCGCACGTTTAAAGTGAAACTTGCCAGGTAATATGGTACAGCCTTTATTTCCAGCAGTTGAAAGGCAATGGCAGGGGGATCTGTGAGTTCGAAGCCAGCCTACACTACATCGTGAGTTCCAGGCCAGACAAGGATACACAGTGATACTCTGTTAGCAAAACCCAGACTCTTGGAATGGGGAACCAGAGGGAAGATGGTTTAGATCTTCAATGGACAAGTGTTAGGAATCCATCCCCAGAGAGACTGTTTCATAACAGATCTTCTTCTAGGGAATAGCAGAATTTGCTGTTATTTTTCTTTTTTCCTTTATTTCCCTCCCCCCAAAAAACTCTGCTTCAGCAAGATGTAAAAAAGAAGAGGCTACAGAAGCTCCTCTGATTCCTGGTCTGATGGAAGAAGGCCACCAAGAACCACATAGAATAAGCTGCACCAGGCGTTGTCATGGCCCCTGCCCACCTCCAACAGCTGGTGAATGAGGAAGTTAATGTATGTCTGAGAGACAGACAACGTAGCATGCACTAGCACAGAAGACAACCATCGAGAAGTGGAGAACAGCTCAAGCTGGAGAAAATGAAGGTGTCTATCTAAACAAGGACTGCTGCGTCCTTCCTCACAGGTGATGAGGTCATGCTGGGAATTCCCGCTGGAGGAGCTGAACTGGCTAGCATGCAATTCTATAAACATACATGTGTGTCCCCTTACCTTCTTTGTATAGTTTACTGAATTAATATAGTTTTATTAAGTAAATATTTTCAGGTTGCAAAACTTGAATTTTTTAATCTTTATATAATTTAACACCAATTCTCTAGTCTGAAAGAAATAAAGGCATGTATTAAGTCCTCTTAATGTTGCCTTTTTGCTGTTTCTTTGTTCTTTTTCCAAGACAGTGGTCCTCTGTGTAGCCCCTGCTGTCCTAGGACTCAATCTGTAGCTCAGGCTAGCTTCCAACTCAAGAGACAGCTACCTATGCCCCCCAGCCTAAAATGGGCCTAAAGGATGCGCCACCACTGCCACCGGGCTGCCTTTCTACACTACTAAAATACTGCTCCTTGTTATTTTGCACTCATTTATAAATAAACTGCACCATTATTTATTTTAGTATTTTTAGTATACATAGAAGTAGAAACCCTATCTCTAAAATCAAAATAGGGGAAGAAAGATATAAAAATATAGCCCTATAAATCATTTATATAAACAAATAAAGGCAAACTATTCTATACTGTCAGAAGACGAAGATGGTAAGGAAGTCTTAATGGAAAGTATAAGAAATTAACAAAAATAAATAAAAAGATACATGAGTGAATGAACGAATAAATAAAAATAAAAGAGGAAAATATTGACTGGGCAAGGCGGTGGTGGTACACGCCTTTAATCCCAGCCTAGACGAAGGCAGATCTCTGTGAATCTGAAACCAGTCTGGTCTATGGAGTGAGTGCAGGACAGCCAAGGCTACACAGAGAAACCCTGTCTCAAAAAACAACAAACAAAATATATATAAACTGACAAGCAGGGGGTACATACTTTTAGTTCCAGCACTCAGGGGGAAGATAAATGTCTGAGTATTCCAGTCCAACCTGGTGTACAAAGTGTGTTCCTAGCCAGGAAGGGTTATATAGCAAGAACTGGTCTCAAAAAGAAAAAAAAGAAAGAAAGAAAGAAAGAAAGAAAGAAAGAAAGAAAGAAAGAAAGAAAGAGAGAAAGAGAGAGATAAAGAAAACTCCAAAATCCCAACAAGCTTCTCATTCTCAGCAAGGAAGACCGTTTTCTAACCCTTAAGATTTTCACTCATCCTTGTTTTTTTTTTCTTTTTTTGCCTTTTTGAGGCAGTTTCTTATAGCTAACGAGGGCCTCCAGGGCCTCCAACTCAACTCAGTCTATATTTGAGACTGCCTCCATCTCCTGACCACAACTAACACATGATGGCTCACAACCATTTATAATGAGATCTGATGCCCTCTTCTGGCCTGCAAGTATTCAAGCAGACAGAATACTGTATACATAATAAAATAAATCTTTAAGAAAAAACAAAAAAAAAGTAAACAGTCAGGTGGTGGTGGCACACACTTTAGTCCCAGCACTCAGGAGGCAGGCAGATCTCTAAGCTTGACATCAGTCTGGTCTAAGAGGACAGCCAGGGATACACAGAGAAACCCTGTCTCAAAACAACAAAAAAATTTAAAAATAAATATATAAATAAATAAACACCAAAACAACAAAGAAAAAACACCTCCAACAACAATCCTTCACTGCAGACATATTTATTCTCATTTAACAGAACACTAAACTATCTCTTACAAAGGCTAGGCAATTTATGAAAGACCCCAGAACTGGTGCACAGCACAGCTGAGACACGCAACACTAGGCTATGTCTCCTACTCAAGTGACAGTAATCAGCTTCTTAACAACATTTTCCCTTCTCTCTCTGGAAACATGGTCTCAGATCACCTGACCAGCCTCAAATCTGCTACAAACTTCTAGCCCACCTTCAAGTTGCTAGGATCACAGGCTTCCATATCAGGCTCACACGCAAATGGTAGACTCCTTTTGATGTGGGAAGGTCATATGTCAATCTGTTGATTTCATTGGTTAATAAAGAAACTGCCTTGGCCCATTTGATAGGCCAGCCCTTAGGTGGGTGGAGTAGACAGAACAGAATGCTGGGAGAAAGTGAGGCAATCACCATGCCTCTCCTCTCTGGGTCAGATGCAATGAAGCTCCAGCTCAAGATGGACGTACACTAGAATCTTCCTGGTAAGACACCACCTCGTGGTGCTACATAGATTATTAGAAATGGGTTAATCAAGATATGAGAGTTAGCCAGTAAGAGGCTAGAACTAATGGGCCAGGCAGTGTTTAAGTGAATACAATTTGTATGTTGTTATTTCCAGTAAAGCTAGCACGTGGTCGGGAGCTGGGAGGTGGTGGGAAGCAGCCCACAGCTCCTTCTACATCCTTTCATATAGAAACTCCACAGAGATGAGCCAAGTATGACCACAGGGGGCTCAAGAGATAGCTCAGCATTAAGAAGAGCCTGTGCTGCTCTTCCGGAGGACCCGGGTTCAGTTCCCAGCACCCACATTAGGTGGTTTACATCCACTGTAACTCCATGTCTATCCTCCAAGGGCAGCACAACACCCCCACACAGACAAAATTTTAAAATAAATCCTTAAATATAAGACTATCAGGTTATGCTAAAAATTTCCTAGCCATTTTCTTGAGTTTCCCCACAAACTTTATTGTACATAAATAAAGAGCATCACCAGTATGCCGTTTAGATGGGTGTGACACAAGTGTGGGCCAACAAGACGGCTCAGCAGCAGAAGCACTCACTGCCAAGCCTGACAGGCCCAGTTTCATCCTTGAGACTGACACAGCAGGAGAAAACTGTCTTCAAAGTTGTTCTGACTGCCACCTGCATGCTGTGTGTATGCATGAGAATATACACGAGCCAGCGTGTTGTAGGATGTGTGGTCACACCGTGAACCCCGAGACTGTGGTGTGGCTCAGCCTTAACGCACACCTTTAATTCAAGAGCTCTCTGCTTGAATATTACCAACAGGATGTAATAAAATCAACCATAGGTCAAGATGCAGAGCAAGCACCAGTTGACAGGAAGTGAACATAGAATTATTAAGAAAAAAACCCAGAGAGTCAGGAGGAGTTAGGAGGTCTTGTTGAGACTGCATAGGAGAAGGCAGAAGGCTTCTGGGACGCTGGCTAAGGAGGAAGGTCAGCTGGGTGCTTTCTCTGCCTCTCTGAGCTAGCAGGATTTCACCCAGCATCTGGCTCCCAGGCCTTTATTGGTAAAACTGAACAACTGAGAATTTGTTAAAAACAACACATGCAACCACACATATAATAAATAAAGGCTAATAAAGTCCCTAGTCATATAACACTAACCCAGACTTGACTATAACCCAAACAATGCTTCAAACTCTAACAATCTTAGACATAAACTTGTCTCTGCTCTGACCCTACCCTTACCCTAGCAGTAGCCTAACTCTGTCTAACCCTAACACTAATGATATCCCTAAGCATAACCATACAATAATTCAAATCAGACAAAAACCAAAACATTAAACCTACTCTACATCTACCTGAACCACAAAACTAAGACTAAAACTAACCACAAAACAATTTTTAACACTAGCACTACACTAAACTCTTTCCCTGAGACCTAAGCCTAAACTTAGCTCTGACTCTAACCATAATTCCAAACCAAAATTAAACACTCACATAGCTCTGTTTGTAAGTTTACATCTAATCCCAATCCTAACCATACTGCTGACCTTACTCTAAGCCTACAACTAATATCCTACCTAAATTGACATCAAAACCAAATCTTAGCTTTCACCATGAATTTAACCCTAACTCAAACACTAGCCCTAAATAAACTGGCAACCAGAAACCCTACCACTAACCACTAGCCCTCACAATAACACCTTGAATAACCATATATCTAATTAGTGGAAACATTAACCCTAACTGCAATCCTAAACCTAACACTATTATGCTTAATATTAACCATAGAGGTTGCCCTCCCTTAGCACTTCAAGAGTAAAACCAAAGCAAGCACTGACTCTAACCTGATACCAACATTAAATCTAAACATAAACATAATCTGAGTGTCAATCATCTACAGTAGCCATGCAATAACTCAGAACACTATCCCTAACCCTAACTTCCTAACCTCAAACCTAGCCCTAACCCAACCTTGACCCTAACCATTACTGAACTCTAATGCTAACCCTAATTATGGCCTAACCCAAAACTAACCAAACCCTAACTGTAACCGTGATAGCAAACATTAAAACAAACCCCTAACCCAAACCTCAAAACTCAAATGTTAACCACAAACCTAACCCATTCTCTGTTCCTAATCCTAATCTACAATAAATCTAAAAACTGAAAGCCTAACCCTAACCTTCTTACCATAACTCTAAAGTGAACTTCATCCCAACTGTAAGTCAACACTAACAATAAACTTTACCCTAACACTAAGCCTAATCCTAACACCTAACTTCAATCCTAACCACCTAATGCCAACCCTAAACATAACCCCTAACCCTAACTATAATAGTAACCTGAACTCTACCACCAGATTTAATCCTAACCCATATCTTAACCACCAAACAGAAACTATAACCTAACGCTAAACCTAACTCAATCCTAAACCTAACAAATCATAACCAAACCCTAATTCTAACCTTAACACAAAAGCAAACCTAAACCCTAACCCTTTATCAGAACATATCCCCCATCCCTACAGGCGCAAGGCCAATAAAGATTGTGTTCATGTGTAAATGTAAACGCAATTCTCAAGGTGCCAGTATCTAGCCTTCCTTAAAACGAGGCATCTGGAAGGTGGGCTAAGGTAGGAATGGTAATCCAGGATGTCATAGGTGATAATATTTATCTTTCCCAGTTCAGAAACACTGAAATGGTCCATATATACACCCCAGAGAAAGCATACCAACATTCTGGGCACAATTCGCTATGAATTAAGCCAACATGCACTACTTAGTACCCCCTATATACTCACATGCCAGGAACACAGTACACTGATGTGACTCTTGTCCCTTGTAAGCACTCAACAATCCCCAAATAATGGAAAGCTTTTGTTAGGTATTTCTAAATTACAATTAAAATGTGAAGAAATCAAGGTAGTACATGATTTCATTTTTAATTAGAGGAAGAGAGAACTAAATCTGAGTGGGTTTGTGCCTTTTAAGGAAAGCCTGGCAGAACCAGATATTAAAGAAGGAAGTCAGGGGATCTGGAGGTCACCCTTGTTCACTCCATCATCCCTAGGAGGATACCAGACTTGGGCACCTACTCATCCAGTCCTCCCAGAACATAACAAAATCCTATTCGTGGCTTAGTTAACTAAGTAGTCAGCACATCACCTATGTTCCTCAGCACTGAGAGCCCCTCCCCATTACTTTTCTTCCATCTGGCCTGGGACTCAGGAGAATAAAAACCAGGTGGCACATGCCTTTAATCCCAGAACTTGGGAGGCAGAAGCAGGCAGATCTCTGAGTTTAAGGCCAGCCTGATCTACAGAAAGAGTTCTAAGGTAGCCAAGTCTACACAAGGAAACCCTGTCTCAAATATATAAAAAACAAACAAACAAATATTTTTAAAAGAAGAAGAAAAGAAAAGAAGATGGTTTTGCCAGTTATAGTAAATTATGTCCACTCAACCAATCACCGGAAAAAGTGAGAAGACAGGCTAATTTTTTAATTGAATATAACATTGTCTTAAAGTTGCAAAGCTTTACCATCTACTATCTTGTCTGTTTATTTTGATTCTCAGAATAAAGAACCTAAGAAACAGAGCCTCTGATGTATCTATTTTACAGATGGACAACAGAAACCCAGGAAGAGTAGCTTTTACTAATTCTAGGATGCAAAGCAGATAAGGGAGTACAGAGAAGAGGTGCTTTCCTGAGTGGATCAGGGAAGGGTGTATCACGGAAGGCTTCCAGAAATTAAACAGTGATTGAGAGTAGAAAATCACAGTTGTATACCGACACCAGTTGAAGAAGAGAAGACTCCAGGTACATGACTCTGCAAAGGTTTGAGAACATGTGGGAGTCTGGGAAGTTGACAGGATACAATAATGATGGAACTGTGGCAACAGCTGACACTATGCACCAATTAATGAAGTATGAACTTTATCCTTAGAACCAAGATGTTTCTCTCTTTCCCTGTCTGCACACACACACACACGCACACACACACACAGAGTATTCTCAACAGAGAGAAAATGTGCACACATAGGTGCTTTAGATCTTTCTTGTGGCAGGGTGGGTAGAGGTTGGACAGGCTAGGCTAGTTGTTCAAGAACCCTAAAGAGATGGTAGGGGTAGAAATCAGAGGTGTGTCCCAAATCTCTTGGTGCTACTGGGTAAGAAGTTGTCCCTCGTGCCTCTACTTCCTCTGTCTATAAAGACAAAATAATAGGTTTGCATCTGTCTGCCTTGGGAATTGCTTGAAAATTAATGGTGCAGAGACCTGGCTAGCTTCCATGAGTCAAACAACACCCTTGTACAGTATACTACTGACACACATTAAATGCTTATATATAAAACGTGTTTTGAAGGTAGATCTGAGAATAATTATAGTTTGTTAATTATTGTTAATTTTACCACAGCTTGGAATGGTGGACTTTCTCTAGATTCTACAACAGATTGCTGCCCCTCCATCCCATTAAAGAGGCACAGTTTCTCACAGGCTCCATTCTCTCATTATACTTAGTGGTTCAGCCACCTCCATTGATTACCGAGAAAGAAAATCAAATTTACAGAATCTCTCCTAGTGGCCTTACTGAATCTAAAAAAAAAAAAAGTTTCTTTTCACTTATCTTTAAGAAGTATAGAAGTATAAGCACACAAGAACTTTTAATACTTAGCACACCAACCAGGAGAGCTGGATTCTGCAGGTGATGTGGTAATAGAATTGTTTCACTAGCCTGTCTTCATATTCTGCACCACTTTGTTTTCATAAATATTCATTTACAGGACGCAGTCCTGGGAAATCAGTGGCTGGGTGACTTCAGGTCCCCTTGTCTCATTTGCATCATCTCTCCTAGAATAGGATTTACTGACAGTACTGCTTGTATCCTGTGAGGTTGCACTAATGTTGGTGACCAGAGAAAGAATGAAGGAACTGCCTAAATGTGTTATGAGGTGTGCTGGAGCAAGAAGAGAGGGAAGCAAAGAGACTGAAGATAGGAGTTGGGAGAGAAAAAGAGGAAGTATGGGATTATGGGACCTGGAATGAGATGGGCAATGGGCGTGGAGTTCAGCAGCTGGGCCTTTAGAGGAACTCAGGAGGCTGCACTAAGAAAGATGGGACCCCCTGGTTTGGAGCCATAAAGAGGGCAGCGTCTCCAGGGTGGGGCCAGGTAAGTACTGGTTTCCTCTGTGGACTTTTGGTCAGCAGATGGCAGGAGCAGCCTCCCCTGCCTGATCCTATCTCAGGAGGCTTCCTTCGTGGGACCTGGAAATGGGGAGCGCCACCCAGATTCCACTGGGTGAGTCACTGGCTAACCAGTCCTGCAAGTCCCTGAGGATATAAGAGCAGGAGGGAGCGGCCTGGCAGCAGTCGCCGGCAACGTCCTACCCAGTCTGATCCTTCAGAATCCCGGCTCCTGGTCAGTAGCTGTAAGTACGCTCTCCTCCACCCCACCATGGCTAGGGGCTCGGAGTTAGCACCTCTGCTACTACTGCTGCTGCTGGCAGTGGTGACCCGCTTTTGTGTGGCACAGACCGACTGTAAGTGTCCCACCAACAAGATGACCGTCTGCAGCTCTGAGAGCCCAGCTGGCGTCTGCCAATGCCGGGCAATTGGCTCACAGGTGGTGGTCAACTGTTCCACGCTGACTTCCAAGTGCCTGCTGCTCAAGGCGCGCATGAGCGCCCAGAAGAGCGGCCGCACCCTGGTGAAGCCTAGCGAGCATGCGATTGTAGACAACGATGGCCTCTACGACCCAGAGTGTGACGACAAAGGTCACTTCAAGGCACGCCAGTGCAACCAGACCTCGGTGTGCTGGTGTGTAAACTCAGTGGGTGTGCGCCGCACGGACAAGGGCGACCTGAGTCTGCGCTGCGACGAACTGGTGCGCACCCACCACATCCTCATTGAATTAAGCCACCGACCGACCCACCGAGCCTTCAACCACTCAGACTTGGACTCTGAGCTGCGGCGGCTCTTCAAGGAGCGCTATCAGCTGCGCCCCAACTTTCTGTCGGCAGTACACTACGAGGAGCCCATCATCCAGATAGAGCTGCGGCAGAACGCATCGCAGAAGAGCCCGGGAGACGTGGACATCGCTGACGCCGCCTACTACTTCGAGAGGGACATCAAAGGCGAGTCGCTTTTCACTGGTCTCCGCGGCCTGGATGTGCAGGTGCGTGGGGAGCCCCTGCACGTGGAGCGGACTCTCATCTACTACTTGGACGAGAAGCCCCCTCAGTTCTCCATGAAGCGCCTCACCGCTGGTCTCATCGCTGTCATTGTTGTGGTTGTGGTGGCGCTAGTGGCTGGCGTGGTCGTCTTGGTGATCACGAACCGGAGAAAGTCAGGAAAGTACAGAAAGGTGGAGCTAAAGGAGCTGGGGGAGATGAGAAGCGAACCTAGCTTGTAGATGTCCAGCAGGTACTGGACTTCCGCATCACCCCAGACAGAATGGGCTGGCCTGTTGGTTGATTCTTGGCCAGGAGGTAATTTTCCTCCCCGTTCTGACCTCTTCTTTCTCTGTTCACAAACAAATTCGATAGATGCTGAGTTCAGTTCACCTCCTCACCTTCGGTCTTGAAGGAAGCATTTCTGAAATTCCTTGTTTGGTCAATAAAAACCTGAACAGGAACTTAAGCGAAGGTGGGCTAGGTGGCTTAGTTAAGAAGCAAGTGCCAGACAGCCCGGAATTGTTTCCCAGAGACTTGAATCCACATAAAGACTTAAATCAGTTGAAATGGGAAAGCAGAGCTTTTATTGTTTTGGGTTGGTATCCGTTTGCTCCTCATCTTCCCGGAAAGAAGAAAAGTTCACTAATTGAGCCTGTGCAGTGTTCTTCATCTGCCGTCGTTTGTACGGGAGGAAAAGGCGTTTCCAATATCTGAATATATTTTAGATATCTCTGTTGAACTGTATCTATTCTTCTGCCTGCTCTTGATGGAGCTGATACTAGTAATCTTCTCTTTTGTAAAATGTTTGTACAGATGTGTCTTTGATAATGCTGCTGTTTTTTAAGCAACAACTCAAGTTTAATAAAATATGGGAAAGGCATAAACCTGAAGATGGACTGTGTGAAAATTCCCTCCAGAATTATATCATTTTGTTGTTTTCCTTTGTCTAATGCTTGGGCTTTATATTTTAAATTCTAACATTGACTATTGAAACTCTGGTGTTTCCTGCTGGCTGGGATGGTATACTTGCCTACCGTCTGACAGGCCCTGAGTTCTGTCCTCAGCAGGCAGCGGCGCGGGGGGGGGGGGGGGGGGGGGGGGGGGGACAGGAAAGATTGAAACTTTGGAATTGCAATTGCCTTGAAGGTGGTTGCTAAAACTAGCCGCCTTCAAACCGGCAGAGGTGTGAGATGGGAGCAGCCTCTAGCTGCTTATTAACAGACAAACCTTCCTTATATAGTCCTTAAGCCACGTGGAGGAGCTAAGAATCCTAGGAAATAAATGACTAGGTAGGTGGCTTCATGCGACTCATCTTCTGAAAAATAGGGCTAAGAGTCTGTTTCTTTCTTGTAAGAACACTGGCCTGTTGGCGATGGTCAGCTGTATAAATGTTTGCTACTGAGTGTTGTGGAGGGACAGAATCGGGGAGGGGGGGTAAGGGGGAAAGATCTGAAGGTAGAAGTTGGGAGAATGGGGTGGGGCAGCGCCTCCAGGTGCTTTCCTGAAATTCCAACCTTTACTATTGGTTCCCTGCTAGTTTCCGAAGGTGGGAGGTGTAGTTGTCAAGCAAAGGGAAGCCGCGCGGGGGTAGAGCCTGGGCGGGCAGGCGAGTATCGGTTTCCTCTCCTGGCTTTCGTTTGCCCAGAGGCGTGTGCTGTGAGATGCTATCGCGCAGGGCTGGCTGGGTACTCCGTGGAGAGGGAGGGCCACCCAAATTCCTTTAGGTGAGCCGCTGGAACCAGCCGATCCGGTCTGGCGGAGAATAAGGGCAAGAGAGAGAGGGAGCGGTCCAATCCACAGAGTTCTGCAGTGTCCCAACACCCACTCCTAGCCTGTCAAACCCCACTTCTGGTCCACCCCTTCGCGGCCGGGCTGACTACAGTACTGCGAGTACTAAAAGTGATGCTCCACTTCGCACTGGCACAGGACAACGACACCTGATCTGCTAACTAGATGGCGACCCAGGGGTTGCTGCCACTGTCGAGCTCGGCTTGGGTTTGGTGACCCACTGCTCCACGCTGACCTCCACGTGCCACCCGCAGCTCAAGTGCATGAGCTGGTGAGGCTCCTTCGTTTCACAAGCGTATTTTCTCGTAAGTGTCCTACTCTGAAATAGGAGGTACTAATCTCATTTAGCTGTTGGGCAAATACACTAATCTTGGTGTTCAGACTGTTAAGGAACTTCCCCAAACCCATATTTATGAGCACTTGCACCATGTTTTCCATTGCTGTACAAGTCAGTCACCGATTCCATCAGCTTACCGCTTCCTTTTCGCTCATTGCTACTCACGAGAAGCCAAGTCAATGCAATAGCCGGGAAGCTGAAATTCCACAAATATTTAGATGCAAGGCTTTCTCCCCCACACAGAAACCTATCTCCTCCCACCCCTCCTCTGCCGACCAAAACTGAGCCTCAGTACCTTGCTGGTGGCTAAGGTGTAGCAGCTGGGACTGTGGGTGTTTGGCGTTGGTGGTTTAGGTTGCTTCTGGGGAGGAATGACTGTCAAGCTTAAAACTTCCTCTGCTGTTCCAGTGAAACCACTTAAGGAAGGGAGGGGGTTCAGGCAGGTTCCCAGCAGTGGCTTGGAGGTGGAAGTGCCTAGTTACTCCCTAGTGAGAGAGACTCTGCAACTCTGCAATCCTCATTCCCAAGTGGCTGCCTTCCTCTTACAGATTCACCCTAGGGCCCTAGCTGAAAAGCCTTGCGGGAAGGCAAAGCATCCTTTGACCTAACCTTCCACTACAAAGGTGAAATGAACAAGGGTTTCCCAAAACTAAATTTCTGTGGCCCAGTTGGATCTTACAGGTTTCATTAAATTAACTTATGTTCAAAAATCAAATAAGCAGATGCGAATGTGGATGTGGGCAATAGAAAAATGAGCTCTCTGAGAAAGCCTTCCTCTATCAGAATGAAGTACTGGCTGGAACATCAGTTTCTTCTCTTAGCCCTGAGTAGATGCTTTGCACTTTACAGCGCTCCGAGTTGGCTACCCTCTCACAGACATGATCTCTGAGATACTGACTTATTGGAGCATCCAAATTCAAATGCTGTTTGGGTGAGAAAGTCACTAGCTCCTGCCTCTGTGTGAGGATGACATGAGGTATTTGATGAGTTCAGCTTGTTTACACTGCTCTCATTTCTAGATCAAATGACACAAGAAAGCTAAGGTCTAAAGAGGTTGACATGTGTGCACATCTTCCATGAGTCAAAGTCTGCTTTGACTTCCTGGCCCATGCGACCGCCCTGAGCACCTGATGTGTAGGGTACCTTTCCTCTTCATTTCTTTCAAGCTGGTTATATTTCTGTTTTCAGCTCAACCTATCTGCTGACAGAGCTCCTGAAGCAATGACCTTCAGGACTTTGGCCTCTTCCTCCAGGATTCCCCTCACTCCAAAATTTCCTTTTCACTGGCTGGTTTGAGTTCAGGCTGGTGCTGGGCCTGAAAGGAATGTGAAAAGCAGGTGGGGCTCTCATCAGGTCTCAACTCGTCCTCTGAGCCGCCAGCAGTCATGGTTGGTTTCCTTGTGAGTCACCAGGGTTTTCTCCACTATTTCCATTCCCTTAAGAAGAACAATAGTGAGCATTATTTGCCCCTCTTTCATATTTTTGTTTACTGTTTCCAGGTAGAACGTTAGAGACAGGAGAAGTGTCAATTTAGTTGAATATTTTATTTTATAGATGAAGGGATAAAACACAGAGAAAAGACTTCCCTAAGCTAGGAAGCAGGTGGCAGTCATACTTGAGTTCCTAAACTCCTCACAGTCCCATCTAGTGTTCATTCTGCCTGCCTGCCTGTTTACTCTCATTTGTTTTTTGATTATTTACACACTTTTTTTAAAAGACAGGGTCTCACTCTGTACTCTTGGCTGGCTTAGAACTCACTCTATAAATCAGGATGGCCTCAAACTCTCTGCCTCTGCTTCCTGAATGCTGAGATTAAACATGTATGTCACCCTGCCTGGTGATTATTTATTTCTGTTTTTAAGATATGATTATTCTATAGCTTTTGGATATCATTTAAATGGGAGCAATAATTTGGTTAAATGGTTGTAAGATGGTAAGCTTTGAAGTCACAGCTGCTATTTTCCTTTTTGTAAAATGGGTATAGTTTTATTTAACAATGTGCTCAGTCTTAATAGTTAAGACCAGGCCTAGCTGTTGAAAAGATTATATCACTCCTGTTTGATCTACAGGAAGTTAGCCTAAGAGCCTGGAGGAAAAATTACTGGTTGTGAATGAGTTCATAGATCATCCACCCACTTGCACATGGAAACATCTCCTTTTCTAGATTTCTGTGATAGGGAAACTAGGGGGCCATCTGTTCACAGAGACAGTCATGGCTCCTCTGACTTGTACAAAACATCCATGTTCAGCTGAATGAGCAGAGACATATCTTCAACCATGATATGAAAAACAAATATCTTTCTCTTTTTCTCTCTTCCTTCCTTCCTTCCTTCTTTCCTTCTTTCCTTCCTTCCTTTTCAAGACAGAGTTTCTTTGTGTAACAGTTCTGACTGTCCCAGAACTCTCTTTGTAGACCAGGCTATTCTCAAACTCACAGAGACCTGCCTACCTCTGCTTTCTGAATGCTGGGATTACAGGCATGTGCCACCACCACCCATTTCAAATGTGTTTCTTTTTAAACTTCAGGTTTACACACTCGTGGAAGCTCCATCTTGTAGAAATGAAAATTCATTTAAGAAAAGCCAAATTCAACATTGAATAAATGGGACCTACTGAAACTGAGAAGCTTCTGTAAAGCAAAGGACACTGTCACTAAGACAAAAAGGCAACTTACTGACTGGGAGAAGATCTTCGCCAACCCTGCAACAGACAAAGGTCTGATCTCCAAAATATATAAAGTACTCAAGAAACTAGACTTTAAAATGCTAATTAACCCAATTAAAAAATGGGGCACTGAACTGAACAGAGAATTCTTAACAGAAGAAGTTCAAATGGCCAAATGATACTTAAGGTCATGCTCAACCTCCTTAGCAATCAGGGAAATGCAAATCAAAACAACTTTGAGATATCATCTTACACCTGTCAGAATGGCTAAAATCAAAAACACCAATGATAGCCTTTGCTGGAGAGGTTGTGGAGAAAGGGGTACCCTCATCCATTGCTGGTGGGAATGCAAACTTGTGCAACCACTTTGGAAATCAGTGTGGCGGTTTCTCACGAAATTTGGGATCAACCTACCCCTGGACACAGCAATACCACTCTTGGGAATATACCCAAGAGATGCCCTATCATATGACAAAAGCATTTGTTCAACTATGTTCATAGCAGCATTATTTGTAATAGCCAGAACCTGGAAACAACCTAGATGTCCTTCAATGGAAGAATGGATGAAGAAAGTGTGGAATATATACACATTAGAGTACTACTCTGCCGTAAAAAACAATGACTTCTCGAATTTTGCATGTAAATGGATGGAAATAGAAAACACTATCCTGAGTGAGGTAACCCAGACCCAAAAAGAGGATCATGGGATGTACTCACTCATAATTGGTTTCTAGCCATAAATATAGGTCACTGCGTCTATAATTTGTGACCCTAAAGAAGCTAAATAAGAAGGTGAACCCAAAGAAAAACATATAGTTATTATCCCTGCTATGGGAAATAGACAAGATTGCTGGGCAAAAAATTGGGACGTTGGGGGTGGGGTGGGATAGGGGTAAGAGGAGATGGGGAGAGAAAAGTGAGAAGGAGAGGATTGGGGGAACTTAGGGAAACAGGATGATTGGGGATAAAACAAGGTTGGATAGAGGAGCAGGGAATCACATAACTTAATTAAGGGAACCACCTTAGGGTTGGTAAGAGACATGAACCTAGAGTGGCGCCCAGGTGCCCAGGGCAATGTCCCCAGTTAGTTCCTTGGGCAGCTGAGAATAGGGAACCTGAAATGACCCTATCCTATAGCCATACTGATGAATATCTTGCATATCACCATAGAACCTTTATCTAGCAATGGATGGAGATAGAGACAGAGACCCACACTGGAGCATCGGACTAAGCTCCCAAAGTCCCAATGAGGAGCAGAAAAGAGGGAGAACATGAGCATGGAAGTCAGGACCACGAGAGCTGCGCCCATCCACCGAGACAGTGGGGCTGATCTATTGGGAACTAACCAAGGCCAGCTGGACTGTGACTGAAAAAGCAAGGGATAAAACCGGACTCTCTGAACATGGCGGACAATGAGGGCTGATGAGAAGCCAAGGACAATGGCATGGGGTTTTGTTCCTACTTCATGTTCTGGCTTTGTGGGAGCCTAGCCAGTTTGGATGTTCACCTTCCTAGACCTGGATGGAGGGGAGAGGACCCTGGACTTTCCACAGGACAGGGAACACTGACTGCTCTTCAGACTGGAGAGGGAGGGGGAGAGGAGTGAGGGGAGGGGGAGGGAAATGGGAGGCTGGAGGAAGCAGGGATTTTTTTTCAATAAAATAAATAAATAAATAAATAATAATTAAAAAAAAGCCAAATTGAGAATGCCACTGAAGGGGCTCCCTACATAGCGAGTCGAGATCTAGTATCTGATTTCTGAGGACACAGGATGAAAGAGTTTGGCACTGAGTAGCTAGGTGATATAGCGTTCAGAGCACAGAGGATCTCCCATGGCAAGACAGGCCTCTCAAAGCCACCAGGCCAGATAGATTTTTGTCCTATGTCCCCACAAACTCTCTCTCCCCATCACAACCATTTCTTTTTAATTTAATACCCAATGCCAGTTTTAAAAGACGTCTTGGTCCTGCCTTATCTCTTTTTTCCTCTTCCTATCTTTCCTTTTTCTTTTTCATCTCTCAAAAAACAGAAACAATCCTGGTTTGAGGGGTCTCCATGAACTCCTGAGAAATGGAACTGTTCTACATTATCTACAACATATTTTTACCTCTTTCTTTCAAATTACCTTCTGTCCAAACTTCCTTATCTCACCCTCCTTTTCTTGCTCTTAAAGCAACCCCTACTATCTGCAGTTTTCCCCCATGCTTTCTATCAAACCAATACTATTCATTAGTCTTTCTTACTGTGGGATTTTTTTTCCTTCATTTTGCTTTCCATGAATAACCATAATATCTCATAAAATAATCACACAGTACTGTCAGTGTCTCTTTAAACTCCAAAACAAAGCAATTGGTGCCTTTAGGATGATGGTTTTGTAGCTGATATAAAATAAATAACTATTTTCATAAAAGGTCTACCCCAGATAGTAATTAATGCAGCAAAATGAAAATTGGATTCTACTCTCATGAACGGAATGGGATTAGAGCCTAGTGCTCTGAATACTAGTCTTATAGAGGAAATGACTCTTCAACACTTCCTCAAACTAATTTCTCCAGAACATTGAAGACACTCACACTGAAAGAGGAAAAGTGACTTAAATAAAAACTTCCCAGATGCACAAGTACCAATGCAAACACAAAAGTAACATGAACAGAAAGACAGCTTGTCTCCTCCAAAAAAAAATGCTAATCCCACAGTATTGACCCCAATGAGAATGATTTCAATAAAATTCCAGACAAATAACTCAAAAGAATGATTATAGACATATCTAAAGAAATCAAAGAGGCTGTGAATAAACTTCTGAATGAATTCTAAGAAAACACAAAGAACTAAATGAAATAAGGTTATAAAAATAGAATTTAGTCAAGAGATAGAAATGCTGGGCGGGGCTAAAGAGATGGTCCAACAATGAAGAGGTGCTCTAAGTTCTTCTCCCAGCACCCACTTTAGGCACCTCCATGGGCACCTGCATTCCTGTGCACATACCTACACAGAGACACATAGATATACACATAATTTAAAATAAAATAATTTTTAAAACATAGAATAAATATGAATAAAAAACTAAAATAGTAAAATGAAAGTTTCAATAAGTTAAATAACAAGCTCAGATGAGTACCTCACCCATCGAATTGCCATAGGGAGAACAGAATAAAGGGACAGAAGACAAGGTAGAAGAATTGGAGTATTCTGTCAAGAACAAAGATACATTATTTAAAACATACAGATGGAATATGGAAGATCTATGGGACCCTAAGAAAATAGTTACAGGCTAAAAGCATAGAAAATATTTTCAATATAACAAGAATCTGCAAATCTAGGGAAGGAAATGTTCACCAAGGTACAATAGGCATGTAGACTATCAAACAGATAAGATCAGAGAAGAAACTCTATACACCATATTAGAATCAAAACAGAACAACTAATGTATCAAAAGGTGCAAGAGATAAAAATGAAGTTACATGTACAGGCAGGCCCATTAAAGTAACAGCTGATTTCTCAGCGGGAACTTTTAAACAGAGAAGGCTTTAGAATGTTATATTTCAGCCTTAGGTACATCATTGGCTCCAAGACAGACTACTATACCCAGCAAAATTCTCTATCATCATGGAAAGGAAAATCAAGCTTTTTTTATAATTAAGATGACTTAAGGAACTTATGGCCACTGACCTGTACAGAGAATACTGCAATAAATTCTTCAGACTGAAGAGAACAACAAAACCCATGCAAAAAGCTACACAGAAAATTAGTTACACAAATAAGGATTAGGGAAAAAAACAAATATTACATCAATAAATTGAGAGTAATTAATATATAACTTTCAATAATAACTCTGAATATTAATAACCTCAATTCTTAAACCAAAAGACACTAAATAGGAGATTAGATGAAAAAGAGAGTCCTTGTCTAGAGGACTCTGAAAACTGGAGCAACCTCTGGAAATCAATGCAGGGGTTCCTCACAAAGCTAGAAATATATCTCCACATGATCCAGTTATACCACTCTTGAGAACATCCCCAATGAACTCTGTATCTTACTACAGAGATAACCTGGACCAGTGAGAGGTTTCTGGGAGGGAGGACCAGGAGATGAGAAGTAATAAGGAAGACAGGAAAGCTTTGGATCAAAAGTTCTTGTACAAGTTTATAGCTCATACAAAGAAATGTATTAATAAGTACAGCATCAGCCAGGCAGTGGTGGCATAGGCCTTTAATTCCGGCACTCAGGAGGCAGAGGCAAGTAGATCTCTGTGAGGTCAAGGCCAGTCTGGTAAGTACTGTGTCCTAAATACAGATTGCAGGGGGGTGAGGGTGGGGGGAGAAACATGTCAGAGTCAGCAGAAAGCTATTACACAGTAGGACAAAGTCAGCAGGAAGCTAATCAAGCAATGTTGTGTAAAAGGAAAACAAGATATATCAAGTATGACAGAGTAAACATATGGTGGCCTTGCCAGTCTCTACCAGGGGAAAAGAAAAGTTCCGGGGGAAAAAAAAAAAACCTTAGCTCTTTTGATGCCCCCAGCTTCAGACCTTGCCCAGTCTCCTCCTGACCAACATGCAGAAGCAGCTTTCTCTCTGTTGTTTCATCAAGGCCTCTGAGAAAGCCTTCTATCAAACTGAATCTCAGCACAGCGATCCTTGTCCTTACTTCACTGTCTCTCCATTCACAACTTCCAGAAACTAGAAAAAGCCTAGATGTTCATCAGCGAATAAATGGACAATAAAAACGTGACATATTTATTTACACAGTAGAGTACTATTTAGGTGTTAAGAAAAGAAAACACAATTAAGCCCAGTGGTGGTGGTGCATAACTTTAATCCCCCAATTAAAGGTTAAAGAGGGAGGCAGAGGCAGGCAGATCTCTAAGAGTTCAAGGCCAGCCTGGTTTACAAAGTGAGTTCCAGGACAACCACTACTGTTACACAGAAAATCACTCTCTAAAAAACAACAAAAAAAATAGAAAAAGTGGGCCAAGGGGGGTAGAAAATTATAAAATGTGCAAAAATTATAAATAAATGAAACTGGATATAACCATCCTGAGTGAGGTATCACAGACTCAAAGAAACAAAGATAGCATTTTCTCGCATATGTGGACATTAACTTTGAAGCTTTGGATATAGGTGTTTGGTTTAAAATACCCATAGAAGTTAACAAACTAATAAAGGAACCTGTCAAACAAGGAGAGATAGAACATAATGTTATAAATGGAAGAAATAGAAATAGAAGGATTAAAGGGGTGGGGGTGGAAAGGCAAGGTAGAGGAGGGAATGAGGGAGACTAACACTAAAAGCCTTTTTGAGAAAACATACCAGAATAGATACATAACAAAAATATATACATATATAAAAAGAGTTTAAATGGAACTACCCTATAATGAGAGACAAACAAAATTCCAACTTGATACCATACACTACCAAAAGGTCCCAGTACCAGCAATAGAAACCTTAGAATTTCTGGCCAATGGGATCCCACAACCCCCACAAACATTCCCATTGCTCTTGGTTATTCTCCAGCACATGACAGCAATTGAAGACACCGTATACTTGAGTCACAAACATGAAGAAATCAAATAGCCACTGATCTGGAAGTTCCACCCCTACTGGATAACATTAATAGTGATAGAGGGTGGTTTGCACAATATAGGAGGAGAAAAGTAATCACCAGTCTCTCCCAGCTATGAACCCTGCATATTGTAATAATGACCCGTCTGGCAAGATGTGCCCATTAATGCAATAATAGCACGAATGTTATGGCAGTGACGATCTACTCTCTGAATGGATCTAAGGCTCACTCCATGAAGAAGAAATTCAAGCAGCATGTAAGCATGAGAAGGTGCTTGCCTTGCAAGAAACAAAGGAATGTGCATTTAAATGGCAAGAAGGAACAATTTTCTGTATAGTGTTTCAAGTACTGTAAATACTTAAGATATTTGAATTTTGCATTTGGAGACGGTTACATATCAATATGTGAGCAATGGTATTGTAAGATAGGGTCAAGGGAAATTCTCCTTCTTATATTTATTTTTACTTATGCAATTACGAAGTAATTATTTGCAACCACTTAAAGGAGTGCTCAGCTGGAACTTCTGATTGAGTATCTAGGCTGTGGTTATGTCCTCTGGCTCCCCCTGGAGGACATTTAGCCATTTTGAGTTATCCTGGCTTCGACTTCAGAAACCAGATCTTAGTGGTTACTTAGACAAGAATGGGACTGTGGTGAAGATGTTAGTACACTAGCATTTCAAGAGTCAATTATAAAAACAACACTCGGTGTGCTGGTATGACCATTCTTTTCAAGCAAAAACAGAAAGTTTAAAGTGGAAGACCTGTTCATTGTGAAGAAGGGTTAGGATGACAAGAAACTAGAAGAATGGATAAAGGTAATGCAAGCTAATGTTTATTGGAATGTAACTTATGAATAAGGATGCAGCCCATATTGCAAGCACTTAAATTTTCATACCCAGTGTATGTTCCAGAAGTCTGAGGAAACATTTCAATCAAGATACTGCCCATGGGCTGGAGAGATGGCTCAGAGGTTAAGAGCATTGCCTGCTCTTCCAAAGGTCCTGAGTTCAGTTCCCAGCAACCACATGGTGGCTCACAACCATCTGTAATGGGGTCTGGTGCCCTCTTCTGGCCTTCAGGCATACACACAGACAGAATATTGCATACATAATAAATAAATTAAAAAAAAAGATACTGCCCATGAATTATGGTCTATCACGTCTGTGATTCTCATCAAACCCATGGCCATTTCACCTGTTTCACAAGCTGTATACCAAGAGCAACAAAGATCTGATTATTACATTGAAAGCACCTGTATGAACCTGTTATAAAACGAGTAACAGTTCATAGTTCTGCAGAGTTTCTATCACCTTTAACTTAGTATTCAGCTTCCCATACCTCATAAAAGATATGAATGAAAGTCCCTGTATACCAACACGACTTTCTGTAGGAGAAAATTTAGTTTTATTGCACTGGGTCCCCTGGAAACAGAGGTGTGTCAGAGTGCAATATTATTGAAGAAAGTCTCCAAAAACAAGGAACACTGATTGAGAGAGCAAAAAAATTAAATAAACAGATAGATAGATAGATAGATAGATAGATAGATAGATAGATAGATAGATAGATAGATAGATAGATGATAGATAGATAGAGCATTTCTCAGCCAACTTCAAGAGGAAGTATGATGCCTGTAGGGTTGTGCTCACTTTAAGCACAGAGACCATGGCTTTATATTCACAATAGATCTGTTGTTGGGTATGTGCTGTCCCAGAAAAGAGACATATGTCTTTATCCTTGGGAAACTTAGCAGGCAGACAGTTGCTGGGATGAGAACTACTGTAAATGGGGATGCAGCAAGGTGACTCCTCTGAGTCTGAACAAAGTCCGAATGACAGTAAAGATGTCACAGGACAAATGCTTTAGTGGGATTCTTCAAGCAGCTGTCCTTTCATGACTCTTTAGGAAAGTATACTCACAAAAGTTGTACATACATCATTTCAGCCATATCCCACATTGGAACACTTTTTCCAAGGGCTTAACCGAAGGAAGTTATTTTTCTTGGTCATCTGAATACAGATGGAGTAGTTTTGGAACCTTGACACTCACACAGTCTTCAAGTGTAGCATGCTGTATTAGTTTTCAGTGCTTTGAGACATGGCTGGGAAAACCATGAAAAGAAAAAAGGCTTGTTTGGGCCATGATTTCAGTACATGGCTGGTCAACTCCATCACATGTTGGGGATCAAGGCTGATTATGTTTTGGGTTCTGGGAAACAGAAAGAGACACAAAGTGGAAAAGACCACATAGAGATAGGGTACAGTTTTTCAAAGCTGTGTCCCCCAGCAATGTTTTTCTTTTGATTATTCTGGTCTTCCACAGTGCCCATCCCCTCCAAATAGCCTGTAAAATTATTAATTCATCAATGGATTACTCCATTGATTAAGCCAGAACCTTAATGATACAAATGCTTCCCCCAAATTCTACCTCTGAACATTTTGCAGTGGGTACCAAGCCTTCAGCATACTGGCTTTGGGGAAAAACACTGTATATTCAAACCATACAAGTCAATACAAAGATGTTGTTTCCTGAATGGGATCTGATTGTGTGTCTAAGTCTGGGCTGATTTGGCAAACTACTGTAGAATGATGTGCTTAAATGGAGAGTGTTTATTTCTTACAGCCCTGTAAGCTGGAAGCTGAAGATCAGGATGTCATTATGGTCTGATTCTGGTTAATGGTTCCTTTCCTGCTTTATAGACAAATACTGTATATTCACATTGTAGGAGAGGTCTCTGGTCTTCTCTTATAAAAGGCCATTGTCATTCAGGAGTCCTCTTTTTCAGTTATATAGTTACCTCCTACATTAGTCATCTTTGAATCACTGGAATAAAAATATCTGTAAATGGTGACTAATTTTTTTGTTTCCTTGCTGCCCAGACCCGAATAATCACAAAGATACTAGAACAACTACAACACTCTTTAGCTGATGGCTCAGGAATATTTCTAGCTAGCTCTTATATCTTAAATTAACCCATTTCTATTAACCTGTGTATCATTATGAGGGTGTGGCCTACAAGGTGCTGGCATCCTTCTCCTTCAGCAGCTACATGGCTTCTCCTTGACTCCACCTACTCTTTCTCTCTCTATATATATATATATGTCGGTGTGTGTGTGTGTGTGTGTGTATTTCCTGCTTGGTTGTACTCTGCTAAGCCATTGGCCAAAACAGCTTCATTCATCAACCAATAAAAGCAACACATATATAGAAGGACATCCCTCATCAAATATCTGACATAGTTAAATTCTAAAAAGAAAACTTTATTTTGGCCCATGGCTTGAAGGTTCTAGTCCTAGATGAAGTAGGACCTTTTCTCTTTGCCTCTGTTGAGGTTCCAGATAGTCACAACCAAAAAAGTATGGTTAAGCAAAATGTTCATATCATAAACTAGGAGATGGGATAAAAAGAAAGAGAGTATGGAAAGACACTTAAAAGAAATCCCACACTAGCTCATAAATGAGAAATAGATAGTTATTTATTTAGGGGTAAACTCACAAATCAGAATCTTCTGCTTGAATGGAAAACAGAAACTGAATCCAGCAACCAGAACAGAGAGACCAGAAAAAAGAGGACAGACACACGCTCTGCATCAGCACATTATAGTATAAGAGGCCACGCCCCAGTGGGTGGGTAACCACTAGCTTTAAGACTTCACACAGCACCTCCCCCTTCTTTTTAAATAAGAGAGTTATAAGCCAATACAAAATTATATACAATAATAATAAATATATTCAATAATTATCCTATCCTAACTAGTTTAAGACTTATATAATAAATAACTTGGCCAAGTCATGAGAGGAAAGTAACAACTATATAGTCTTCAACACCATCAAAGATCCGAGAAGGGAAATAATATTACTTAAGTAAGCAGGAAATGCAATCAAGCAACTTCCAAAATGTGCAACAAATGACAGAGACAATTGGCTACCTGGAAAATCACCCAAAGTCTCATTTGCCATGTTGAAGCAACCAACTTTGGTTAAGGCCTAGAATAACAGACAGACTTTTTTTTTTTTTTGGTTTTTCGAGACAGGGTTTCTCTGTAGCTTTGGTGCCTGTCCCGGAACTAGCTCTTGTAGACCAGGCTGGCCTTGAACTCCCAGAGATCCGCCTGCCTCTGCCACCCGAGTGCTGGGATTAAAGGCGTGCACCACCACCGCCCGGCCAGGCAGACCATTTTCAAAGGCAGGAAATTTTTCAAAACTGTCTTACCCTGTCTTGGCAAGATTTGACAATCCTGCTTATCCATTTCTGGATACTATGTATCTTGTCAGTGGTTGAATCATGGGTATTTCTTTGCCCAAAGGCCAGTTTTGCCAAGAAGAAAACAAGCTATAAGTGGAGAGCCTTCAGTGCTCAACATTCTCTCGGGAATAGACTGGTGTTGCCAGGAGCAATCGTGTCTCACTTCAGCAGAAGCCTAAGTTATTTAAATGCCATATTCTACACCTCTTTGAAGTGGTTGAAGATTATCTATCTATGCAGAATACAATCTCTATGTATCTAAAGAACCTGATTAGTCTAACTATAAGTATGACAAACATAGATGACTATTGATCTAGAATCCTTAATACCTAATAACTTAAAGACTAAGTCTTCATATTAGAATATTATACAATAAACAACTGTGCAACAAAGGAGGACAATGACCTCAAAATGTAAACAATGTATAAGTATCTTGATCAGAGGTAGAAATGTACATTGCAATATGATAAATATATATGAATATATAAAAATGTTTTAAGCAGAGGTAGAAGCATACATGCATACAATATTCAATGTAATTTAACTTTGAATCAATATACAAGAATCTATACCAATGTAATTGTTTATAAATAATAACTCACAAGTATTCACTCTATTACTCACTATTATTATTAGTTTGAGTAAGCTCATACTAATCTATTATCCCATCCAATTCCCCCCTTTTTTCCTTTTTTTTTTTGTTTTTTTTGTTTTTGTTTTTGTTTTTTAGGTTTTTCAAGACAGGGTTTCTCTGTAGCTTTGGTGCCTGGCCTGGAACTAGCTCTTGTAGACCAGACTGGCCTTGAACTCACAGAGATCCACCTGCCTCTGCCTCCCGAGTGCTGGGATTAAAGGTGTGTGCCACCACCGCCCGGCTTTCCCCCCTTTTTTCAAAGAGATCCTTGAGCTTACAAAATTTCCCCCCAACCACCAACCCTATACCAATTACAATCAATCCCTAACTGATGTCCCTAACCATGAGGACAAACTTTGTTGAGAGAGAGAACATCGTCTTATAGAATTACTTCCAGCTGTCATGAGGACGATGTTCTTTCTATGGGATCCTGTGAAAGTAAAATGATAGTTAAGTTCCAAGATTAATGTCTGGTATAATAGCAAATAGTCTCTGAGCATTTGGTAGGGTTGGGCACCAATTGTTGCAGGGGGCCACTTGTTCATCCTGGCCACCCAACTAGGTTAGCCCCAAAATAACCACAGAAACTGTATTAATTAAATCATTGCTTGGCCCATTAGTTCTAGTTTTATATTGGCTAATTCTTATGTCTTAATTTAATCCATTTCTATTAATCTGTGTATCACCACGTGGCAGTGGCTTATCAGGTAAAATTCCCAATGTCTGTCTCTAGTGGATCTGTGGCGTCTCTTTCATTCTGCTTTCTTCCTCCCAGAATGCCATTTAGTTTTCCCTGCCTACCTAAGTTCTGCCCTATCAACAGGCCCAAAGCAGTTTTTATATTAACCAATGAAAGCAACATAAAGACAGAAGGACCTCCTACACACACACACACACACAGAGAGAGAGAGAGAGAGAGAGAGAGAGAGAGAGAGAGAGAGAGAGAGAGA